>JAUTBY010243226.1:0-11848 GCA_032361585.1 Peltospira operculata | reverse complement strand
ATAATAATAACAATAACAATAATGATGATGATAATAACAATAATAATAACAACAATAACAATAATGATAATAATAATAATAATAATAATAATAATAATAATAATAATAATAATAATAATAATAATAACAACAATTATAATAATAATTAAAAAACACAACTGGGAATCTACACATTAATGACAAAGTGAGCCTCACCTGATGAAGACCCGCTTGTTCTCCACCTGGTCTTTCTTGATGAGGCAGATTCCGAGGATGACGCGCGAGAAGTCTCTCAGGTTGAACACGTAGTGCGACTTGGCTGGGGTTGGCAGCAGGTTTGAGATGGCCTGCTTGTACATGTCCAGTGTGCTCTGCACGATTGAGCTGCCCACCGCAAAGTAGTCCGACGAAAACTCCTGGCCCTAGAGAAAATAATAATAAAAATTTAGAATTAAAAATAAAACTGAAATTGAAAAATTAAGATTAAAATTAAAACTATGGTAAAACTAAATTTATATTTATATTAAAAATTAAATTAATGTTTTTTTAATTTGAAATTATATTATACAGATGACACAAAAAGTTAATATTTTATAAGCATTTGATTGAGTTAAGGTGTGTTGATATGTTTACTATGGATGTATTTATAATTCTGATGTGTTTACGTCTTATCCTGAGGCATGTTGATGTGTTTACGATGGACAGGTTTACGTCTTACCCTGAGGTATGCTGATATGAGTGTGGAGGTCTTGGTCATGGTGTCTGTGTTTACGACTTACCCTGATGTGTGTAGATATGTTTACAACTTACCCTGATGTATGTAGATATGTTTACAACTTACCCTAAAGTATGTAGATATGTTTACAACTTACCCTGAGGTAAGTTGATAAGCTTACAACAGATGTGTTTACGAATTACCCTGAGGTATGTAGATATGTTTACAATGGATGTGTTTACAACTTACCCTGAAGTAAGTTGATATACTTACAATGGATGTGTTTACAACTTCCCCTGAGGTATTTGGATATGTTTACGACTTCCCGTGAGGTATGTGGATATGTTTACGACTTACCTTGAGGTATGTTGATATGTTTACGACTTACCCTGAGGTATGTTGATATGTTTACAACTTACCCTGAGGTACGTGGATATGAGCGTGGAGAAGATCTTGATCATGGTGTCGTCGTTGAAGGGGTTCATGCCGACGACGATGAAGTGGCGCAGGAAGCGGGGTGTCACATGATTGCGACCACCACCGGGGGGGCCCATGGCGGCCACAAACTGCACGTCCTGCAGAACTATCTTAGATGTGTCCTTCAGGTCATACCTAGAGACACAGAAATGTGTCAATTAATGATGCTATAAACTTAGGGTTAGATGGTGTCAGGCATATTGTTCAAGACCACTGTGATAGTGATAAAAGGAGAGAGAATGTTTTATTTAATGACATACTCAAAACATTTGTACTTAAAATTATATGGAAAGATAAATATTTTATTTAATGACACACTCAACACATTTTTATTTAAAGTTATATGTGTCAGGCATATGGTTAAGGACCAGTGAGATAATGAGAACAGAAATATGCTGCTGCCATACAGGTTGATGCTTTTGCGATTAGCAGCAATGGATATTTTATATGCACATTTCATGGCCTTTGATACACCACTTGTGGACCACTGCCGGGAATGAATGAATTTGTAACAACATCCCAGCACATAAAAAAGGTTGGCTACTAGAAGTCAGACAAAGGCATATAAAACAATACAATTTTTTGTAGAAATGCACAGTGAATAGAACTGTTCAAACTGACTGAAACAAGACAAAGCTCAAAGGGTCCCTTAGGTAGGATCGACCCGATGATCCACCATACCACTGACTTACCATATGCCATGGTCAATACACTGTCTGAGCAGTTCCACGGGTGGCTGGGCCCCATACACCTCTTTGGCCGGCATGTTGAGGTCATCGACGAAGATGACCGCCTTCTTGCCCATCTGTGGCCCGTAGACGCCCTTCCGCCTCTTGTCCAGCTTGGACATGATGA
Organism: Peltospira operculata; assembly: GCA_032361585.1. Classification (NCBI taxonomy): domain Eukaryota; kingdom Metazoa; phylum Mollusca; class Gastropoda; order Neomphalida; family Peltospiridae; genus Peltospira; species Peltospira operculata. Next base: position 9,822 of record JAUTBY010243226.1, on the reverse strand, counting down.
TGTTCTGAGTCATGTTGGCACTCGTCTGAGCAGAGAAGTTGACAAACGTTGGCAGGTATCGATCCTTAGACAGGCCGTTCATCAGCTTGTCCTGAACGTACACACTCTTCCCTGTACCAGTGGGACCAACAAACAGCAGAGGTCTGAAGAAAAAATAGAAACGTGATGTTACCCAAGATTAGTAACTAGCTATATTGGAAGGAGATGGAGAGAGGGAGGAATGTTTTAGTTAACAGAGAGAGAGAGAGAGAGAGGGAGAACATAACACATTCAACCTATTCAAATTATCATATGACAAAATGGAAAGAGTTTTTGATAATAAAGCATTGTCAAACTTAGGAAGATCCTAAAGAACACAGTGAATCCTGACTGATCATTGACCTATTATTCTTATTTTATTTAACAGTGCACTCAACGCATTTTATTAACAATTATATCAACATCAGAAATATTTTTAATCAGACAAATTCCTAATGGCTTCTTGACCAAGATCAATCTTGAATCAACCACATGTCAATAGTGTGCTGTCACCACTAGGCTGCTGAGGCACCTGATCTTTGACTGGTCTAAAACTGAGCTATGCATCACCCAGTAACTGTAAGCACAACGCACCTGGTGTGTTCTATACAGAGGTCCATGAGGTACGTGTATCGTGCAGTGTCCATTGTTGGCACCAGCATCTCCCTGATCTTAGCTCCCTTGATGTCCAAGCCTCGGATGATTTCATTCCAGTGTCGCCACTGACCACGGGCCTTTTGCTACAAATAGTGAAATAATAATATAATATTATTATCCCAGTGGTCACACACAACAGGGGGAATATTTCACGAAATTTTCTCAGTGAGAAATATCCTGTATTGGTTTAACTGAGAAATATCCTGCACTGGTTTAACTGAGAAATATCCTGTACTGGTTTAACTGAGAAATATCATGTATTGGTTTAACTGAGAAATATCCTGTACTGGTTTAACTGAGAAATATCCTGTACTGGTTTAACTGAGAAATATCCTGTATTGGTTTAACTGAGAAATATCATGTATTGGTTTAACTGAGAAATATCCTGTACTGGTTTAACTGAGAAATATCCTGTATTGGTTTAACTGAGAAATATCCTGTACTGGTTTAACTGAGAAATATCATGTATTAGTTTAACTGAGAAATATCCTGCACTGGTTTAACTGAGAAATATCCTGTACTGGTTTAACTGAGAAATATCCTGTATTGGGTTAACTGAGAAATATCCTGTATTGGTTTAACTCAGAAATATCCTGTATTGGTTTAACTGAGAAATATTCTGTATTGGGTTAACTGAGAAATATCCTGTATTGGTTTAACTGAGAAATATCCTGAATTGGTTTAACTGAGAAATATCCTGTATTGGTTTAACTCAGAAATATCCTGTATTGGTTTAACTGAGAAATATTCTGCACTGGTTTAACTGAGAAATATCTTGTATTGGGTTAACTGAGAACTATTCTGCACTAGTTGAACTGACAAATATCCTGCATTGGTTTAACTGAGAAATATCCTGCATTGGTTTAACTGAGAAATATCCTGCATTGGTTTAACTGAGAAATATCCTGTATTAGTTTAACTGAGAAATATCCTACACTGGTTTAACTCAGAAATATCCTGCATTGGTTTAACTGAGAAATATCCTGTATTGGTTTAACTGAGAAATATTCTGTATTGGGTTAACTGAGAAATATCCTGTATTGGTTTAACTGAGAAATATTCTGCACTGGTTTAACTGAGAAATATCCTGTATTGGGTTAACTGAGAAATATCCTGTATTGGTTTAACTGAGAAATATCCTGTATTGGTTTAACTGAGAAATATCCTACACTGGTTTAACTGAGAAATATCCTGTATTGGTTTAACTGAGAAATATCCTGTATTAGTTTAACTGAGAAATATCCTGTATTGGTTTAATTGAGAAATATCCTACACTGGTTTAACTGAGAAATATCCTGTATTGGTTTAACAGGTAATTTCATTGGATGATATGACACTTGCTCGCCAATCATGTTGTCCCTACTATAGGTGACATTTCATTTGGAACATAAATTTGATAATAAATGGTAACAAGTCTAATATCTTCTATATATCCAGCTGGATTCCTGAAATCTTAAACTTAAAGGATAAAGTTGTTGATTTGATCCCGCAAATGTTTACATTTTTCACCTCAGGCCTTTGGTAAAAAATAACATCTGCAGGATAAAAAACTCCATATACATAGGTGACAGAACATTTTTAAAATTTGGGGGGAAACCTACAAGTTAGAAAGTTAGAATGGTGTTTCCCTGAAAAGTTTCACTTTGTAATATTAAAATTGAGCACAAAAAAAAGAAAGGTTATAGATCTAAAATTATTGGGGGCCAGGACTCTTCAATATAATTATTGAAGTGGGGCCAGGACCCCTCCTGGCCTCCCTGGTTCTGCCATCTATGATATAGTTATCTCCTAACTGTTCACTAGTGAACTACTCACCTCATACATGTAGTCATAGATGAGATGGTCAGGTGGCAATGGAGCCTCTATTTTACCCAGAGCCTTTGGTATGGGGTGCTCCTCGAACTTGCCCAACAGCAGATCTCGGAAGTAGGCGTCAAACTTCTGTCTGCCATCAACATCCACGCCTGCTCCAATTGACCACGTGATCCCAAACACAACTGCAGACTGCAAGCAAGAAAATATGTTATTAAAACAACCATGCAGGGGTCGAAATTTACGCTATTCTGCAAATAGTAAATTTTGAAGTGAAATAGTAAAATGATTCTTCTAATTTTGCATCATCAAAGTGAAAATAAAGCACGGAATAGTGAAAACCGGCTGTGACTATTCTGCTTACACCATCTACATTTTTCTGAAGAACCAATCCTTGTGCTATTTAGACCCGTCTTAAAGGAAAGTGCATATAAAACATCCCATTCTGCTTTTCAGTATCGTGAGTATGGTGCTTAACCATATGTATGATGCCAACATAACTATAAATGAAATGTTTTGGTTAGTATCTGCTAAAATGCCAAAACTAATCGACCATACTTGACTGGAGACTGAACTATTTATTCAGTACTACATATGCCAGGAAAGTTAGTTGAATATTAAATACAACCACTCTTCCAAGTGAGATCAAAGGCAATCCAATTTCATACTCCTGTGGATTTCCCCACCCCTTCATGACAACATTTAAATCAACATCCCATCTTCACTGTAAAAATCTATAGGATGTTGACAAGATTTAAATTTAGCACACTGACTTACATAGAGATAGACTAGGTGGTTCTTGGTGTCATCATGTTAAACTGTTATTCATTGTAACAATACACTTATGATATACTGACTTTGTATCATTTTTTTGCAATGTGAACTTGGTTATTTAGCACTGTACACTGACTTACACAGAGGTAGACTCAGATGTGTTTGTTATACCTGGCATCATCCTCACAAACTACTAATCACTATTATAATACTATATCAATATTCAATGACTTTGTATCACTTTTTGCAATGCAAACTCAATTATTTAGCACCATACACAATGACTTACACTGGGTATGTTTGTTGTACTTGGCATCATGCTTGCAAACTGCTAATCATTATTATAATACTGTATTGTAATCAAATGGTTTTGTCTAATTTTTGGCAATTTAAACTCAGTTATTGTTTATCATGCACATGACTTACACAGAGGTAGACTCGCATGTGTTTGTTGTACTTGATGTCATCCTTGCAAACTGTTAATCACTGTTACAATATTTTATCATGTCTGAAGGATTTTGTATAACGTTTTTGTGATGTGAACTCAGTTATTTAGCAACATGCATATGACTTACACAGAGATAGACTCGGATGTGCTTGTTGTACTTGATGTCATCCTTGCAAACTGTTAATCGCTGTTACAATATTTTATCATGTCTGAATGATTTTGAGTAACTTTTTTGCAATGTGAACTCAGTTATTTAGAAACATGCACATGACTTACACAGAGGTAGACTCGGATGTGTTTGTTGTACTTGGCGTCGTCCTTGCTGATGGCTTCGTGCATGAGCATGTCGATGAGGAACATCAGAGAACACACTTGGTTGGTTTGACTGGCCAGCACATACTCCTGTAAACAAAACAAAACAAAACAACATCACAGCACAGCCAGATTAAGCAACTGCAGGGCCCGTAGCAAAACACAGCGTATGCCCCTACTACTGGCTAGTTACAAAAGTGAATGGCCTCCTCCACCCTCAAACAAAAAATATTTATTAAAAAATATATATAATAAAAAAATGAAGGAGGTCACAGAGCCCATGAAAATGTGGGACCCTTAGCATTTGTTACATCTGCTATGTTGTTATTCTGGCACTGCATCTCAGGATTTGTTTTTGAAGCTCTCTTAGTGCATCAGTTACGTAAATTGCTCTTAAATAATGATGTTATAGATCAAATTATGTTGTGACATCATCAGCTCTAAGATAGCTTTTAAAAATCAAGGCTCAGGAACAATATAACATTAACTAATGGATGCTGTAGAATACTTAGACATATATATATATAAAACAAAAATCAATGAAAAAATTGATGAAAAAACAAACAAAAACTAAAAAATCAACAACAACAAACAAAACAACCTCCCCACCCCTCCTCCCCCAAAATCATCAAAACTCACAACAACAAAAAAGCTCCAAAATATCCAAAAACTAAGGACACAATCATCTGCACGTACCTTGCAAGTCTTCCTGACGACGGTCAGACAGGGGTCGACGAGCCACTCAAACATGGCCTCCAGCATCTCCACATCCTCCTTGCTGTACGCCTCGGGCAGTGTGTTCATCCAAGACCGCACGATCGGTCGCCAGCCCAGAGTAGACGGTTCCAGGTAGACCATCCCACACCTACTTACTGTAGCAGGCTGTAGAAAGAGAGAGAGATGGAGAAAGAGAGATGTTTATTTAATGACATACTCGATACATTTATTTACAGTTTTAGCACGTTTTAGACCCATTGCACCATGAGTGAATGCTATTACCTCGGAGCTATGACCAGCTCACTTGTATATATAGCTGTGCTAATCAATTTATAACTACTGTTTATGAACATAGGCATAGATTTTCCAAAGCCTAAAACTATATTATAGAACTGCCCTAAACAATCATGTTACCCATCAAATTATATTGTTACATCATTAGTTATGACAATTGAATGATATCACACTGCTCAGATTGTTAGGTAAATGTGGGCTCTGCATCATACTGACATCTCGGTAGCCTAATGGTGAAAGCACCTTAATGACATGTAGTTGATCTGAGCTTGATCCCTGTCAGTAAGCCACTAGGAATCTTTCTGCTTTAAAATATTTCTGACCCCAATAAAACCATTACTTTTTTTTTAATATGTCATTAAATAAAATAAAATAACATAAAATGACATAAAATAAATTAACATAAAATGACATAAAATAAAATAAAAATAAAATAAGTAACTGTCTTACAGAAGCCTGTGAGAGGTCCATGGTTTCGAAGATGAGACTCATGACGTTTGACATCTGTATGATCTCTCCGCTCATCAGACAGAGTTTCTTGTTGTCGTCGAGCACCGTGTTCATGTTCTCAATCCACAGCGCGTCAATCGGCCCGTCGAATATCACCCACTTCCGGTCGGGCGTGTCCGCAGAGGCAAACTCTCGGAATGTGTTGGCGACAACACCGTCAGTCCACTGGAACAACAAAGAATATTAGTTTTCACGCAAATATCAAATGAAGTAATTCATAAAATAGTCAATGATAACAACTCTTGTTGGATTGGTTAATTGCATTATACTACCAGGATGAAATGGGGAATAACATGCAGAAAGCAGTTGGAACAGGTGAAGTTGTCAATTCTAGGGCGTATAGCTTTATATTTTAAAGAAATACAAAACATAAAGTTAATTCTATTGCAAAACTCATCACTTTACAATGAAGATAACCATATGAAGTTTTTTCTGTTTACGAATGTTATTGTCTATTTAATCCCACAAATATTTACATTTTTGACCTCAGGCTTCGGTCAAAACTGAAATTTGCAGCATCAGATAGACAATAACATTCTTTAATTGAAAAACTATATGATTACCTCACAATGTTTACATTTTTGACCTCAGACTATTACCATTTGCAGAATCAAATGGTCAATAACACTCTCTAATAAAGAAACACAATATGGTTGTCTCCTAATTTGATAACTGTGTGTGGGCACCCACCTCGTGAGAGACTGGGTCAAACTGACCGAACAGCTGACCCATGGTGATGGACTTGGGGTTGATGATTCTCGCGATCGTCTTGTCATAACCTTCCACTCCATCCTCATACAGCTTGGTCATCCCGTCACGCAGAACCTCCAACACAGCAGACTTGGCACCAAACGGCTCACCCACCAACATGAAGCTGTAGCGGGATAGAGTAATGAATGAATGAATGTTTAACGACACCCCAGCACAAAAAATGTATTGGCTATTAGGTGTCAGAAAATATGGTAGTTTTCGTGAAATCATAATAATAAAAATTCAAAATAATGTTAAAACAGTGTAAAGGGCTGAGAAAAATATAATTATCGTATCGGGATAGAGAGACAAAATAACAGATTTCTGTTTTATAACAGACTGGTGGTAGTGTCCCCATCAGTGAGAAACTATTTGTTATCAGAGACAGTAGAACGAGAAAGACAGAATGAAATTTTATTTATGGTTATAATTATGGTGTCAGACATATGGTTAAGGACCATTGTTATAGTGAGAAAGAAAACTGCTGCCATCACATAGGTTACTCTTTCTGATTATTAGCAAGGCGGTCTTTTAAATGTGCCATCTCATAGACCGGATAGCACATACATAACATGACCTTTGATACAGGTAAGATCGATCTGATAATCCACACCACAACGAACACATGTTCTCTCTGAGCTATGTCCCTCTCATTCTATGAGACAGAACAGAACAGGATGGTTTATACTGGTGATAGAGTGCAATGCAGCCTGAGATCATTCCCCATTAGTGAGTCAATATACTGGTTTCCAGTACAAATATTTTCAACACCAACAGGGGTTGAAATTTACGCTATACCACTAATAGTAAATTTTGAAACGGAATAGTAAAACAGTCTTTCTAATATTCCATCATGAAAGTGAAAATAAAGCATGGAATAGCTGTGACTATTCCGCTTACGCTTTTTCATCTACATTTTCTGCAGAACAAATCCTCACGCTATTAAGACCTTTCTTCAGGAAAAGTGCATATAAAACATCCCTTGCTGTTTTTCAGTACGGTGCATAACCATATGTATGATGCCAATAACACTATTAAAAAAAAAAGTGTTTTGTGTGTCATTAACTATAAAACTTCTTTATTGGGACACTACATTTTTAGATGGAATAGTGGATTTTGAAATTCACTCTTCCTTTGGGATAGTGGTAAAAAAAATGTAAATTTCGACCCTTGACCAATAAAGATGTTAACAGAATTGTGTTAAGTCTGTCATAAAAATAAAATAAAGCATTTTATTTTTAATTTTGTGTAAGATTTTAAGAGTCAAGTTTATCTTGTAGCACAATTTTTAAATCAAAATTTCTAAAAAGCTAAATATTCCTTGCCCACATACCCGTGCCTGACGATCATCATCTCGTAGGTCTGTATGATCTTCTCGCGGAAGAAGTCGACAAACTGGAGATTCTTCTTCTTGCATTCGCCCTCCATGGCAGCCAGGAACACCTTGTAGTCGGCCTCTGGCAGCTGGAGTCCTGGGAACAAGTCCGAGATGATCCCGTTAAACAGGGGGATGTCGTGAGACAGGAACTTGGGCAGGTTCACGTCGATGATCGAACGCAGCAGCTATAGAGGAAAATGTCAAACGAATATTTTATATAAAACACATTCTCTTTCTCAATTCATCATTATTATTATTATTATTATTATTATTATTATTACTATTATTATTATTATCATTATGATGATGATGCTCTATCTCTATTTAACTTATCCTTGAATATATTTTATTAGATCATTAGTTGACATTATTACTGTTATCATAAATTTCGTTAAAAAAGCTCATCTGTCTCTGTTTCACTCATCATTTACTGAAAGTTTTATTAAAATCACACTATCTATCTAATATATTTTGTACCTCAATTATTATTCCACTAAAAAAATCCCTTAAAAGATGATAAAGCCCACAAAGAAAACCACAACACATACCATACAATCATCACTATTAATAAAAACAAATTTAATGTCCCTGCCTCCCACGCCTCCAAAATCCCCAACAATAAGAATACAAAAATCAAACAAAAACAAACAAAAGTTTAGTTACCAGAATATCTTCATCTTCATCTGGAAACTTCAACTTCAGATTTCCTGCGGCTGATAACACAGCTTTGACTGCCCTCATTCCATAATCGTAGTGAAACTGTGAAGACAGCTGCTCAGAACACAGCCTGTAGGTGGTGACGATCTTCACAGACAGATTCCTGGCGTTCAGGAATCCAAACGAGTAGAGCGAGATCTCTGCAATCATGGCGTAGTCGGGAACCATCATGGCCACCGTTCGGAAGAGGACTTTGAGATTGTCAGGTAATTCAGATCGGCCTGCATATCCAGGGTTCATCGTGATGCACACATAGCAGTTGTCGTTCAGTTTCAGCTCTGTGCCCTCAAACATAAACATCACCGCCTTCGTCTGGATAGCTCGGATGATGCAGAGAATCTGAAATAATGGGAGACAGAAGGTAACAGATATAACATGATGCAGAAAATCTGAAAAAATGCATTTAGAAATAACAACAGAGAATAATAAGTGAGAGAGAGAGAGAGAGAGAGAGAGAGAGAGAGAGAGAGAGAGAGAGAGAGAGAGTTAATTTCTTTAACTGTGTACTCAGCACATTTCATTTACAATTATATGGCAACTGGTAGAAATGGATTCTTTACATGCACCATCCCACAAACAGGATAGCACATACTATGGTCCTTGATACACCAGTCATGGAGCACTGGCTGGAATGGGAAATTGCAGAGAATAATGGGTTAATGATGTGGAAATAATAGTGCTAATAGTCATGAACAAAATACTTGGAAAGCAAAAAAATCAATCTGCAATTAAATAATATTTTTCTTTAATATGGGAATGGTCAAAACAATCAAGAATATTAGAAATAAAGAGATAAAAAGATGAAATATCAAGTGTTTTATACAGACCACATCTAGGAGTAAATTGATTAGAACTACAGATGTTAATTGATTCTTACCTGCTGGGCTACGACAGACAACACTTCCAAGTCAATTCGGTTAAACTCATCAAAACACGCCCAGGCACCAGACGATGCCAAGCCTTTGAAGAACTGAAGAGAAAATTAATTCACAACAGTTAACTCAGAACAGAGATAAATGGTGGTATTTTTACATTTTAAAAACAAATTCATCCATTAAAAAAAAAACGAAAATTAAAATTAACAACAACAAACATACACAAATGCACATGTATGCGCACACACACACACCAAAAATACTCACAACTCATAAGAAACCCACATGCTATAAGTATATGGTACTTGGCAATATATTTTTTTCAGTTGTTCATGAAAACTTCACATTCAGAGAATTCGAACAACTATTCTTTGGATGGTGTTTAAAATCTTTCTATACACATTTTCAATATATTCTTCAGTTACCGAGAACTTCAGTAGTTCACTGATTCTCATCCTACCTGCACTACCTGTAGTTTTGTTAAAAACAATATTTATTAATGTTTAACACATTGACTCAAACTACGAGTATACTCATATTATTCAGTGCACCAGAGTTTG
>JAUTBY010241005.1:0-11862 GCA_032361585.1 Peltospira operculata | reverse complement strand
ATGATGATGATGATGATGATGATGATGATGATGATGAGGTGGAGGAGGAGGAGGAGGGGACGAGGAGGAGAATGACTGTGATGCTCAACATGATTATGATAGTAGTAGTAACAGCAGCAGTAGTTGTAATAGATTCGTAGTCGTCATCGTAGTCCTACTTTGTAGTAGTTTAGATAATAATAACTATACATAAATAATAGATTGTAACCTATTTTTAACAATAATTTAACATACAAACACACTCTCTCAGATACGCACACACTTATACATACGCTAATTACAAGTTGTTAGGCTACTGTTTACTAAGGATCCGTATTTCAAGTGGTTTAACATTTCCGAAAACAGTTACGGACAAAGAGGAACAGTTGAACATCCGGCTAATATTTCCATATTCTTATTTCCGGCGTAGGGCGCCCTCTTTCGGTTGAACTTCACAACACAACAATATGTCCGACGGGAGTTCCGACGGTGAAGGTTCGTCCATGGACATATGGGTTCCATATAAGGAACGACAGGAGTGGAGGGATATTCAGCCAGTGCCACAGGACGACGGACCACACCCAGTCGTCCAAATAGCTTATTCCGATAAATGTAAGGACGATAACAGTTATTTGGCATTGAGCCAAACATTCGCTGAGACGAACTGTCCTAATTTGGCGGGAACCTTGACCTTAACAACTTACCGGTTACTATCGTTAGGACTAGGATGTAAATTAATGAAATTCAAAGATAAGTTGAGACATGTAGTAAACTGATACTGTTAACTGATATTATGTTCCATAATGCAGCACACTGTTACTGTAAAGTTGTTTTCTCAACAAATTGACACTGACAGAGCTGTTTTGTTTAATCATGAAATAAAGATAATTTTTTGTTGTTGTAGTTTTACTTGTTTTTGTTTATGTAATATGTAGTTGTGGGGTTGAAATTCTGGACACAATTTGATCAGTATCACACTGCAGTCAGCTACACAAATTTCAGAACTCTACTACATAATTTTGGATCCTGAAACAACATAGATTCTAAGATTGCATGATCCAATTTCAAGAATTTGTTATCGCATGTCACATTTTGCTATCAAAATTTCATAATTGAATCATTTATTACTAGGTGCTAATACATTTTCTATTAAATTATAACTTATAATAATAAAAAATTATAAACAAATTATAAAAAGTACTGACATTAATATGTAAACGAAGCAGTTCATTGGATGCTTGATGTCCAACTGGTCATGCATTGTTTTCTGTTTGTCAGCAGGACTTCTAGAATACAGTGACTATATATCCATGACCAGTGTTTTTCAGATTTGGGCCACAAATTAATAATAATATTATTGATTCTTTTAGCCTATTGACTAAGTATGCCCAGTGAATTTTCATAACGTTTTGGGCAAAATAATCTTTAGAAAAAAATTCTGCAATGCCTGGGTGAACTTAATTGGTTATTTTTTTCAACAAACCACAAAAGTGATCTTGATAATGATAGTACCAAAGGGATTGTTTTCCATGTTGTCTCAGCAACAAATCTATCTTAGTTGCTGAGACAATGATAATGAAAAATAATGCCTGTTTATTTCCTCATTGATTATTAATCATCTATCTGGTATGATACAAAGAACATTTTGTGTTGCAAGGTACCTGCATTTCACAGATCATTACTCAAATCAGAATCAAAACCAGTTTCTGGTTATTTTTCACTTAAGTCTGCATCTAAACTTTATAAAACTATCAGCTATATGAACACTGCTGTTGGTGAGTGGTCATTAAATGTTCTCATTAATTTCATTTGGTATAAAAGCAAAATTTTGAAATTGAGTGGTAATCAAAGGAACAAACTAAAAAAAGTTCATGGAAGAATTTGACTTAATTATAGAATACGATAACCCAGCTAATGAATTTTTGACTCGTGCTAGCAAATTTGTATTGACATATTAAAGAAAGAAGGAAAAGTCATGCATGTATTCACTGATCTCCTTTGACAGGAATATATGGATTTTCTATTTTATGTAGTAATTAGTTCAGATAATATACCCAATTTTTAATTTCTATAAAATCATTGTTTTAGAAAACTACACACTAGCGCAGTTTATGTTGATCTTATGTGTTAGGACCATAGGTAACGAGCAAACACACTGCAGTGAAGCCTTGATGCTATTGTAGTGTCAGAAATAGAATAAAAATAATTTGTTATTTATTTATTTCATATTACTCACTCATTTTACATACATATTTAGTATTTCCAAGAAATTGTTTTAAAAACAGCCTTTTTACATGATATTTTATTAGCCAAATGCAAAATCTTGTAGCCATATTATGTAACAATTAGCAAATGGCTAATTTGGATATGGGCAGAATGAGCCCTGAGTTGTATGTATCCATTTAGTAACATCTTATTTTAGCAGTTACTTGTTTTGGCTGTCATTTATTTAAAAGATGGTGTTTACTCTTGGAATTAAAATATTTAATAAATAAGTCATTTGCACACTTTATTAAAACAAATAATAGAAAGTTTTGATTGATAGATGTCAATTTAATCACTGTTGTAACATGAGGGTGCCTTCACAAAAATGTTAATTATAAATGTTTTATGCAGAAATCCTAAATGCTTCATTATTTTAAATTTCAAAATGTTTGTTTTAAAGTTTGAAATGTTTGCAAATCACCTGTTTATTTTCTTTAGATTCCAAGAGTAAACACCATTATTTAAATTGATGACAGACGAAACAAGTAAATGCTAAAATAGGATGGGTGTTACTAAATAGATATATACAAAAACAATATTAGTCTGTTTAATGTGAAACGAATAATTAATGAAATCATTTTTTATTCTATTCCGACACTACTTTAATCTGGTGATGATCAGCTTGGGATGGGCCTATGGTCTGTGCCACAAACCACATAGAGGAAAAACAGTGAACATTTTGTTACTATCACATCACGATTTTCTACACAAACTTAAAAAATTGCTTGTCAATTCCGAATAATTTAAAAATAATCATTAAAATTAACTAGCATTACAATTTTCCTAGTGTGAAAATGGCAATTATATATACGTAGATCAGGTGGGGGGGGGAGGGGGCATGCACCCCGATTATTTTATTGGAGGGCCTGGTTCACCCCAACAATTCTAGGCCTATAACTTTTTTGGGGTCCAGCTCTTGTCATCTAGATTTCAGTCTTTACTAGGAAAGACTATTCTCACTTTATTACTTGTAATTTACCCCATCCACAATATTCAAAACATTCCACCGCCTATGATATAGATTTGACTATTAAACAAAAAATGTGAAAATATTTGTATTCAGAAATTTATTCTTTTCTATTTACATTTTTTCTTTAATAATTAGATTGTAAACTTCAAAAAATGTGAACATATTTATAACTTTGTTTTCTGCAGGTATTTATTTTTAATCTATTAGGTTATAAAAGGTTATAAATTATTAAAATGTAATAATATTAGGTTTTCACGTTCTGCAGGAAACATTTTACTAATGTTTCATAAACATTAAAATATATATATATTATTGATATTTTTATATTCTGCAGGTCTTTACTAATTTGGGTTATAAATCTTTAGAAATGAAAATGCGTAAATATTTATATATTCATTTTCTGCAATTCTTTACTTATTTTATTATAAATCTTTAAAAGTAAAACTGTAAATATTTGTATTTTCATGTTCTGCAGCTCATTTTTTTGCAAATTAAATTATAAATATTAAATTTAAAAAATATATAAACAATATTTATATTTTCATAATCTGGAGTTATTTGCTACTTAGATTATAAATCTTTGAACATAAAAATATATACATTTATTATTTTATTTTTTTCTTGTTTGGCAGTTCGTGATGTGTACGACTATTTCCGTGCTGTGATAGCTGCAGATGAACGTAGCGAGCGTGCTCTCGAACTCACAAAGGATGCAGCCGAGTTAAACCCTGCCAACTACACAGTATGGTGAGTATAGAACATATCTCAGTGTTGTAAACACAGTCTGCCAGTTTGCAGTATATTTTACTACCCCAGTGGTCACTCATAACAGGGGAATTATTTTGCAATATTTCCTCATTGAGAAATATCCTGCATTGGTTAACCAGTAATTTCATTGGATGATAAAGTGCTTACTCAGTATCACATTGTCCCTATTATAGGCCTGTATGACATTATTACGATCAGGTAATCTTATAAAATGATGTCGATTGGTTAACGTTTGTTCTAAGTGTTATAGAAAAAAATTGTCTGGAGTAATAAATAGAATATCAAACTTGTAACCCTTTATAATATAAAATGTATGTCCCTCATGAAATAATGTTCACTTGGGAAATAAATTTGATAATAAATAGCAATTGGTTTAATATTCAGTATATTATATAATAAACAGGTGGAAAAATAGCACTGCCGAACACCTGTGTACAGTAATATTTCAAGAATGGGCAACAAATAGTGGTAACGTCACTTGATAGACTGAAAGTACTGATTTTTGTTTACTTATTTGCTTTCTTAATTTATTTAAGAAAAATACTATGGTTTAACTGTATTTATGTCTGTATGTTAATAATAAATAATGTTTTAATTACTTCTGATATGCAAAATTCAGTATTTGCCATGGATACAGCTTAAACTAACCAATAAAGAGCATGCAAATTGAAATGTTTCTTTCTGTGTGTTTTACACTTAGAAATTTGGCATTCATCACATTAAAAATATTGTTCAAGTATTGTATTGTATACAGGTCAAGGCAAATAAGTTTCTAGTTTTCACTTGCTCATGGGCAATTATGTCATTTGTTTTTCAGTTTATTATTTTATAAAATGTATTTTGACTGATTTTCATATTGTAAACTGAAAAAATACGTATTTAACTTACAAGTTTTGTGTTATTGGTTGTCAACTTCTAAGATGCAGCATAATAGCCTTCACATAATATTTTATGATATATAATTCTTTAAAAGTTAAGTGTTCGCCGTAAAGATTAAAACTGATTTATATTACTTTTATCATTACAGTGTGTATGTATATAAAGAGAATCCATCTATCATAAAGAAACATTAATTTCAATTTCAATTGTCAAGTCATTAAGAAATGCTAATTGCCAAGTTTAGTGATCAAATTATAATTAATTTGTTTTGTATTACATTTATAGGCACTATCGCAGAGTTTTGTTGAAGGATCTGAACAAAGATTTGCGAGAAGAACTGAAATATGTTTCTACTGTCATCGAAGACAATCCAAAAAATTACCAAGTTTGGTAAGAGTAAGCTTAGTAGATATAGTACTAGATATTTTAATATGTTTATACCATATTCTGATGCAGTATTGTAACAATGTCTAACCGTTTATGATTCATGTTTTTTATATAATCATACTGGTTATTTAATTCTCTATTCTGTGGATGTATAGTGATATGACATTCATGGAGGAGATACAACATTTTACTGTTCTATGCAGTTATTCCATAATAAATTAAGATGTGACATAGATAGGTTTCTTTTCTGTGAACTCTTCATATATATTATTTTAAAAAATGACTTATACTTTTTTATATTTTATTGAGAGTATATAGTGTAATTTTACTACAAATATTTTTGGTATAGGCACATACACAGCACTAATTAGACTGAAGTTACAAGCATATAATCATATGCAGAGATGTTAAGTATTCATATTTCTATTATTAAGTAAGGACATCCACTGTTCTTTGTACAAAGTAAAAAATTTAATGAATTTCATGTACATTTCCTACATATTAAAAAAAGATCTGCATGAGTAATATGTTTAAAGTGAGCCTTGTACATTTTTAAAATGACAAAGTATTGAGAGAACATGATTTAAAAATATTTTGTTATTTCACTTTTAGGCATCATCGTCGTGTGTTGATTGAGTGGCTGCAGGATCCCTGTGATGAACTAGCATTTACAGAAAAGATTCTACGTCAAGATGCTAAAAACTACCATGCTTGGCAGCACAGGTATTTTAACATGGTGCTTTCCCCAGAGCGCTTTTGCGTAGTGGGCCGCTACACCTTAGCTTGCAGTGTAAGTGCTTTAGGTGTTTTTGACTGTTATGTAAGCACCTTAAATAGACCTCCGCTACACCTTGTATTCAAGTGCTTTAAAATAATTGCTTTAATATATTTTAAAACAAGGGTCTGAGAACAACAGTTTATGATCTCTAGCAAACAGCTTGCGTAAGTCACCTAATTACTGAGCTCAGTAAAGCGCTTCATGACTCCAGTAACAATAAGTCAGTCTTGACACCCCGTAATTTTTTATTGGTTCCTTTTGTGGATTGTACCAGACAGCTAAATTAATGTGGTCTTTAATTTGCTAAGAAAGTGGTCAAGCACAGCGAGATTCACATGTTGCAAGTTCGATCAAAGATGAAAGAAAGTGGCAGTAGCATAATATACTAAGACCAATTAACTGAATAAACTGTAGTCAAATACCTGTTTGAGAAACAGACAAAAAGCATATAAAAAATCATAAAGCACTTGATACAAATATATAATAAAACATGCAACTTAACACATTGTTTTCATATAATTATTAATTTGCACAATGGACGCCATTTTTGATGTGTACGGAATTATGTTATAGTCGGAAATAGATAAGTTTGTTAAGTTTGATGACCGTTAGACGATTTCAATCTGTCAAGCAAACTTAATTTTAATGCCAGTGACACAAAATCTAGCAGCAGTATAAACATAAATAAAAAATACAAATTTTAAACATATAAAGTGTATGGCTTTGAACATAATTAATACCTACATAATTACGTTTAATTTATGCAGCTTTGACACGCCACAATGAACATAAATTCATATGCAATATACCCTGTGACCTAGTTTTATCAGCATACAAGAATTGAGGAAAGGCCTGGAATACCATTATATTGTGTGATGTGGGACTTCAACAAGTCACTTGTCGATGTAATATGTTGTCTAGTATTTTTTTCTCTATCCTTTCCTTTTTCTCCCTTGAATTGCCATTTCATTTCTGTCACTCAGGCAGCTCCTATCTTTCAACTTCTTTTGCTGTCCACCTCCACATTCCAGCCCTTGGTTGTATTTGTATTTTGTAGTCATGTTCTGATATAGCTCACATTGCTTAGTGGATTACTTGTTTGTTGTTTGCTTTTCTTTGTGTTCAGGTGCTGTTTCTAATAATAATAATTATTGTTATTATTATTACTATTACTACAAGAAAACTTTTCCTTTGTTTTGTTTTTTCTGTGAGCAAACAGTGGGTGATAAAATAGTATGGTTGTTGAACACTGATTTGATTGTAATCACAAACAAAATGTGTTACATATCTTGTTAAAGAAAACATAATTCAGGGTACAATCTAGAATTTTTTTCTAGGGTCCCTTTATGGTGAATTGGGAAAAATATGCCTTAATAGGGGAAATGGGATTTTAAAAAATGTGATAACTATCAGTATTGAGTTAATAATAAATGTTCTGTCTTGCTGGGTCATGTCTTCATTGTAGTACTTAGAACAATAAAAATGTTCACAAACTGAAGAAATCTTATACATTTTTTATTTTCCTCCACATATATTATAAGGGATTAAATTATTTCCAGATATAATGATCTTGAATGGGAAATTATTAAGTCATAATTGGGAATAATTTTGTATTAGATTGGGAATGCACTTTAGGGGAACAGGCCCCAAAATACATGGTAGATTATACCATTGTCACTAATTGGCGAATAATTACAAATTTGGCTATAATCTGGTCAATCAGGCATACAAAATGGTGATTTTTAAAAACCAGTGTTTCTATAAAAGCAAACATTTGGCTACAACTTTGGGCAGTAAGGAAAGTTTTCCAGGTGGAACCCTGGAATATGTTGACTACCTTGTTAAAAGAAAATATTTCCTTTGTTGTTTTCCATGAACAGACAGTGGGTGATACAGGAATATGGGTGCTGGGAGAAGGAGCTGGATTATGTGGGTAAACTGCTGAAGGATGACCTGCGAAACAACTCGGCCTGGAACCAGCGGTACTTCGTGGTGAGGAACACAACCGGGTTCACCGACGCCGTCACCGAGAGAGAAGTCGCGTGAGTTGTCAGGGCATCTGCAGGGGGTTATTTCTCGTTCCAACCAGGGTTCCATGACTGATGTACCTAAGGCCGTGTGTGATATGAGCTATCCTGTCTGTGAGATGGTGCATTTAAAAGATCCCTTGTTGATAATCAGCAAGAGTAGCCTATGTGGTGACAGTGAGTTTCCTGTCTCACTGTCAAAATGGTCCTTAACCATATCCCCAATGCCAAATATTTTTATTTAACAACACACTCAACACATTTTATATATGGTTATATATAAAATGTGTTGAGTGTGTTGTTAAATTAAAAAAACATATCTCTCTCTCTCTCTCTCTCTGTCTCTCTCGGAAAGTTTGTTTCTGTCACTTTAATATATCCATTTAGTTGAATATGCCCCTTTCCCTGGTCATTAGTTGTATTAAAATACAGACTAGTATGTTGAAATATATAAAGCACAAACATACCATACCTCATAACCTTCATCATTAGAATCATTCTTTTTCTCTCGTCAATTTGTAGTTTTGTTGATTATTGATAACAAAAGTTCTTAGTATTGATATTAAAAATATCATTATTTTATGTTTGTTCATAGGTATGCTCAGTCCATGATAAAGAAAGCACCAAACAATGAAAGTGCTTGGAATTACCTGAAAGGGTTTGTATTGTTATCTATTTATAGCATTTTAAACAACTTTCATTACATATCATGTGTATGTCCTGAGTAAAATAATTTTTATTGTGAAAAACTTAAGTGAGTGACAATTAAAATTATTTCATGAGGAACATATACTTGATGCAAGATGGAAGTGTGTTTAATATCCCATTTATTGCCTATTGTCGAGTTTAAAAACAACTAAAATCAGTGCTTGGTTGTATGATATCATGAGCAGTTCGAACAGGCAAAGTTAATGATTGTAGGGTGTATAGCTAATTATATTTTTCAAGAAATACCTGTTAATTTTATCGAAAAAGTTCATATGGTTATCTTTTAATTTATAAACAAATATTTGGTATAGTACTCTCGATTAAACGTGATGTCATTTTGTACATTATATGTGACCCAGTTGTATACTGTCAGTGAAAACAGTTGATGAATGAATGATCTGATGAGGTCATAGCATGTGCCAATTGTGTGACGCCAACGTGTTATTTCCACTTGGTGTTCTGATAGGACGTATCACTTTGAGTAATATGAGTAATAAAACCATTTATGAATTTTATAAAATGTATATATTTTTAAGTTTTAAAATATATTAATATAACTGTAGAGTGCTTTAGATGGGTATTTAACATGTTGAGTATATATGAGAACTGAAATTTAGTTTTTTCACTTTAGTCATTTTAGATTAATAATGACTGTTAGCTAACAAAAGTGATGCAAAATATAGCAATCACAATGCAGTATTATAACAGCTACTGACAGTTTGCTCTGTTATGTTTGGGTTGTCAAACTGATCTTTGAATACGGAGATTGTCTAGTAATGCATACAGTGAGAGTGATTTTTCATAATAGGGACATAATAAATGTTATTATTATTTTTATTTTGCTAATTTCATAAAGGTGATAAGCAAATCCAGTAGTTCAATTCTCCATTCAAAAGTAAAAACTGCTAATCACAATTTTAAAAACAAATTGTTTCTAGTTTGTTTCAGTTTTTCTGAAATTTTATTCATGACTGATTTTTCTCCCGTTTCTAGTGATTTTAATGTGTATAATAAAATACTTTCCCATTTGCAGGGTTTTAATGGACAGAGAGCTCAGTAAATACCCAGGTCTGATAGAGTTTTGTTTAAAGCTGTATGAAGATCAGATCCGGTCACCCTATCTGATTGCTTGCATGATCGACACATATGAAGAAATGCTGGAGCTGGGTTGTGATGACAAAGATAATGTCTTGAGAAAAGCTTTGGAGGTATGAACACTTATTTTAATTTAACCTTCTGATTGATGCAAACTAAAAATATATATTATTATTATTTTATTTTTAACAGTAGACCACTAAATCCTAATATTGCAAGCTTCACTGACATCATTAATTGTCTAATGCCTGTTTGTCTTTCCTTTATGAAACGTTATACTTTAAAAGTAAAAGAGGTTTACAAAATTTGATACATCTGGCAAAGAGGGTTGGGTGCATAACAATTTGAAAGATTCTTAGGGGGGTATGGCCAACAAAACACTCAGTACATTTTTATCTTCAGTTATATGATGTGAAACAATGTTAAGGACTCATATTGATAGTAAGAAATGAAACCTGCTGCTGCCACAAAGGCTACTGTTTTAGATTAGCAGCAAGGGATCTGTTATAATATAACTTATGTGCACCATTTCACAGACAGGATGACACATATCACAGCCTTTGATACACCAATCGTGCAGTAATGTCTGGTATGAGAAATAATACAAAAAGTTGGAAACCACTGAGTTATACTTTTATTTTGCCAGTTGTTATGTCTGCTGACATTTCTGTCTTTTTGTTTCTTTATCCAGCTCTGTAACTCATTGGCAGAAGAGTATGATACAATTCGACGAGAATACTGGAAGTATGTGTCAAGATCTCTGGCATCAAAGTTTGGGACTGAAATCACAGCTTGAAGTTTTTCATCAATGACAGACACTCACGGCGTTCTCTAACACAGAGTTCGATTCACGTTATTCCTTCACTCGGGCCATACCTGATTTCTGCATGCACAAAATATCCATGGTCTTGAAACACCATTTGTTCCATCTTACTGTGTGGGAATATTATTTTGTTTTGTGTGCCCAGGTTTTACAAAGTGAAATGAGTAACTGGTTATATTTCAGAATGATGGTACATCATTGCATAATTGGTTATATATCAGGGATATTTTTCATTAAACATGGTTTGGTTGTCTTTGCTACATATGTCAAAATTTTACTTACTTCACAAGGCAGCCTTTGAGCCTTTACTAAATTAGCAAATCTAGCACAAAAATAAGCAGTCGTAAATTCAGTTAACCGTATAACTTATCTCAGTTTTGTTTCGTTAATTATCTATACAACATAGCTGTCATAAAATAAACATAATCTGAGTTTATTATTTATAACTTCTTTTTAACATGGCTGCTTCAGTATGTTTTAATACTGTAAGCTTAAGATATAGACATATTTTTTATAGAGCTATAAATTTATGTGATTAAAATAGTTGGTCATTATTTCTCAGTCCAAAGCTCAGAAAATGTAACATTATATTATGGGAACCATGTGTATATATATCATTGAAATGACCAAGTATGATTTAAATCAAAGCAACTAGAATTGTAGTTGTAGGATTCATTTTGTAGTACATTTCTTAGCTTAGTTTTAGGAAGAGTGCTAGCATTAGGTCATCTCAAATTTTTTAACAAATTTAGTTTTAATTTTTTTTTTTTTTTTGTATGGTTATTATTTTGCGTTTTTTTTTTTTTTTTTTTTTTTTTTTTTTTTTTTTTTTTTTTCCAACTGTCAAAGAATGACATTAATCAAGATGTTCATTAAATTATCAGCAGTAGGATTTGAGTCAGTGTAATGATGTGTTAAACACTAATCAAGATACTAAATTGTGTTGTACAAATACCTCTAGGTATAATACAAGGTTTAATCAAGGAGGAATATCTAATTTTGTGTTACTTTTAGGCATTATTGGTTTTGCATAAAGATTAATTCAGTGAAATTAAAGCTTTCTGGTATTACTAACTATTACTGGTTTTAACATTTCTTTAAATTCAAGATAACTGTCATGGTGCATAAGATCAAAACATTAAATTGACATAGGTTTATTTACTAATGGAGAAGAAACATTCCT
>JAUTBY010238784.1:0-11870 GCA_032361585.1 Peltospira operculata | reverse complement strand
TGCCAACAGTTCTGATCAAGTTTGGCGTAGTTGTCCGAAGTTTGCCGATCTAGTACGATTGTTTATAGTACACCGCTCAAAGAAATATATTACGCGTTCGCGTTGTACGTATACATACCAGTCGACTGGACGCCATATTGTAATAATAAAGCCGCTTCCTGGTTGAAACGAATATTTTTTTTAAAGCATATATTATACAGTTTCGAAGAAATCTTCAAAATGGTATGTTTTATAGCACTAATACATAAAATTGTATGTTATGAATTAAGATCTGTAATAATATTCATAGCACATTTGGCTGGTTTAGTGTGATAAGAGCGAAAGGGGCGTAGGAAAGTTTGTCCGAGTAGGTGTCAAATTCACTTTATTCAGGTAAAGCAAATAGCATTGCTAATACTGAATACGCTAATTTATTGGAATTAAATAGGTAACAACCAAGAATAATTTCTAAGAAGTACGTTTTCTTGGTAATGTCAAACCTTAAAATTTATTAAAGTCTACTCTTGTTTGAACATCAAATTTTATTAATTTCCAACTCACAATTGTAGACGTAGTCACAGTAACTTTAAGTAACCAGTGCTACTCGTGGCAATATTTCCGCCCGTTCCCCCCATCTGATTATCTAATATTAAACCTATATCACACACATTCCTTCATCGACTGCATTGTTTTTCCCTAGGGTTAGGGTTAGTATTAGGGTTAGGGTTAGGGTTATATTCCCCATAAAAAAATCCCTCTTTAGAGTGACAACTTGACGGAGGGGAACGGGCAGAACTCTTTCCCTACTCGCTACTCAGTAGCCTGAGTAGGCTACTGTTGCTTAACATTCCATCACACCATTTCAATCAACACATGCTTTTGATCATCCATTTGAAATATTAATCTCATCGAGATAAACATAGACATTACATCAGAGTTTATCTTCATAAGGCAAAATTTACATCACAGATTTGGTCGTGTTCTGAGTAGTTTTGCTCGGAATGAAATTATGGGGAAAATAACTAATGTAATATAATTTTCAAACATATCATGTATATAAACAAGTTTTGAGTTATTATAACCCCAAAATACTCACTTTGTGGTTAGATAAGACAAATAATATGTTCTAAAGAAATCTGTTGGTTCAGATTATGAAATTAACAAGTATGCAAAATTTAAACGAAAACTCAATATATTTATCCAAAGGATTTAACCCTGGCCAAATCTTCTACATTAATATCGTCTTAGGAAGATAAACTCTGACTATTGTTGAAGTTTATCTTGATGAACTAACAAAATGTACCAGTAGAGTGACATCAGTTTGAGAAGAAAAATAAGAATTGAAGCAGGGAACAGTATTTCAAGCAAATGATAATCAGGGTTGAACATTATTTTAGATATATACTTTGCCTGGGGCAAGTGAAAACTAAAAACTTACTGGAATTTGGCTCATCAAGGATGTTGTTGTTTTGTTTTAGACGGAGCAGCAGCTGGATTGTGCGCTGGATCTGATGCGACGACTTCCTCCACAACAGATCGAGAAGAACCTCAGCGACCTCGTAGACTTGGTAACACAAACAATTTTACATATATTTAAACATTTAATGACCTTGTAGACTTGTTAACAGTTTTACATTCCATATATTAAAGCTACTATGTCGGCAATTTTTTTATTATTTAAACATTTAGAAGAAACCATCAAGTTTTGTTTTGTACAGTGGAAGCAGTCAGTGACGCAACCATTTTGCTACTCTTGCTATCTATGTCAAGTGCTGATATAGGATTTTGTTTAATTCAAGCCTTGGAGCGGGTACTTCCAATTTTGAATATATGCGTAGGCAGCGGATTCCGATGTATGAGATCTCATAGTATTTTGATTATTTTGGGAAGTGACTAATTGTGACAAAACCAGAATTCAAGATTATCAAGAAAAACATTAACAGCTTCTTTATTAAAATGACACAGACTTGACCTTTCTGCTACAAAATAATGGCAACAACTCTCGCAGATTGTGTAGTAGATATTTGATGATATTCGTTGATAGCGACAAGTGTCAGAGTAATACTGTTATGATTAAATTTTGAATTACTAATAGATGACAATCAGATATAGCCCGACATAATAACTTTAATTTGAAGTAGGTTGTAGCTTAGACTACAGAGGTAGACCATCTACTTATGGGGTGGGGAATCAGCCTGACCTAATTTAGGGACCCTTTGATCAAAGGTTGAGTTATATCTTGTTCCAGCCAGTGTTCCACAACTGGTGTATCAAAGGCTATGGCGTGTGCTATCCTGTCTGTGGGATGGTGCATATCAAAGATAGGATCCTTTGTTGCAGATCAGAAAGAGTAGCCAGTGTGGCACAGGGAATAATTTGGAAAGAAAAATGGTTCGCAGCTGCTGCAATTTGATTAGTACATTAGGATATTTGATTAGTTACATTCTATGAAATTGATTTGCAGGTAGGCTAGAATGATTTCGCAAACTGCGATGCAAGGCCCAACAAATTATTCATGTGTGGCAGCAGGTTCCCTTCTGTCAAAAATTACATTTGCTGGATCAAATGAACAATATCATCCCCTAATGGAAAAACTTCACTTGGTTATCTCTCAGTTCATTTACATTTCTCTGTAGGTACCCCTTTGGGCTATGTCTCGTTGCAGCCAGTGCTTCACGACTGATGTATCAAAGGCTGTGGTATGTACTATCCTGTCTATGGGATGGTGCATATAAAAGACCCAATGCCGCTTATCGGAAAGAGTAGCCTGTGTGGTGGCAGTGAGTTTCCATTCTCACTATCGTAATGGTCATTAACCATACTCCTGACGCCATATAACTGTAGATAAAATGTGTTGAGTGTGTCATTAAATAAACCATTTCTCTCTCTCTATAGGTACCAGCTCTGTGTGAAGACTTGTTGTCGTCTGTCGACCAGCCACTGAAAATAGCTCGAGATAAAATCAGCGGAAAAGACTATCTTCTGTGTGACTACAACAGAGATGGAGACTCTTACAGGTAACAGAATACAGTTCAACGTCACCCTCCAGGGTATAATCTTACGGGCCACATTCCCCTAAAGTGCATTCCCAATCTAATAAAAAATTATTCCCAGTTATGACTAATAATTTCCTATTTAAGATAATTATGCCTGGAAAGAATTTAATTACTTATGATATATGTTGGGGGGGGGTGGGGAAATCTTCAATTTGTGAATTTTGTATTACTCTAAGTACTATAATGAATGCATGCACAGCAAGACAGCAAATTCATTATTAATTCAAGTTTTTCGATAGAATTAACAATTATATTTGGTATTTATTTCGTCTCTTCCAGCGGTTCATGACATCACTTTTCATGATGTCATTAGCTTTCCGTGTGTTATTGCTCATTTGAACCCAGAAAAGTAACGTCATTAATCATTCATTCATTTTGTAGATCGCCGTGGAGCAACACATACGATCCACCTCTAGACGACGGAACGATGCCGTCAGACAAGCTGCGTAAGCTGGAAATTGATGCCAACAACGCCTTCGATCAGTTTAGAGAGATGTAAGTGTAAATAGATGCACTTTTAATTTTTAATTTAATTTTTAATTTTTTATTATGGAGTGGAGGTAGCTCAGATCGCTGGTTGTCCATCATTTTAAAATAGTTTTATGATCAATAGCCAATCGTTTTAATACAGGTGTACAAAAAGTTGTGATATGTGCATATAAAAGATCCCTTGCTGCTCTGTCATGGCAGCAGGTTTCATTTCTCACTATCACAGTAGTCCTTAACCATGTGCCTGATGCCATATAACCGTAGATAAAATGTGTTAAGTGCATTGTTAAATAAAACATCTCTGTCTCTCTCTCTCTCTCCCTTTTTTCTCCCTCCCTCCCTCCCTCCCTCCCTCTCTCTCTAACTCTCACACTCTTTCTCTCACTCTGACTCTCTCTCTCTATCTCTCTCACTCTATGCGTACATGTTACTACTGATACCAGTCTTATTTTGTTTTGGGTTGTCTTTAAACATTCATCCCATTATTATGTTACCTGACAGGTATTTTGAAGGTGGCGTGTCGTCTGTGTATCTCTGGGACTTGGACCATGGCTTTGCCGGTGTTATATTAATTAAAAAGGCTGGAGACAGCTCTAAGAAGATCAAAGGCTGCTGGGACTCAATCCACGTAGTTGAAGTGCAGGTATTGTATGCACGTTTTAATTATTGGGGCCTGTAACTCAAAGCATTTGTAGCACTTACGTCAGACTCAACTTTTAACGTTTTAACTTTGAGCAAATTTACTCATTTAAAAGAGGAATGTCAGATGATAATGTGCATGAAAGGCACTTACTTGTGTCTTTTTCAAGAGTGACAGAAGTGTTTTATTTAATGTCACACTCAACACATTTTATCTACGGTTATATGACATCAGGAATATGGTTAAGGATCATTATGATAGAACGGAAATCTGCTGCCGCCACATAGGCTACTCTTTCCGATAAGAAGCAAGGGGTCTTGTATATGCACTATCGCATAGGCAGGATAGCACATATTACGGCCTTTGATACACCAGTTGTGGAGCACTGGTTGGAACGAGACATAGCCCAAAGGGTCCACCATGTGGGATTGATCCGACGATCCACCACACCATGAGCGAACATGCTTACCACTGAGCTATGTCCCACTGATCTATTTCAAGAATGCTGGCCTAATACGTGGGAGTTATAATTCGAACTCAGTCCTTTCCTGATGGTTCAGATCATCAGACTGTTGAGCCTGGTTGAAATACTTTATCAAAAAAGGAGGTGGGTGACAGATCGATCCAACCTGGTGCATCCTTCAAAATATTTATTGTTCCAGCCAGTGCTTTACAACTAGTGAACCAAAGACTACGTGGTTCTTAGCCATATTGTTGGGGCCATTTCATCGTAAATGTTGAGCGCATTGTTAAATAAAACTTTCTTGCAATTTCTCTCTCTCTTTCTCACAGTCTCTCTCGCTCTTTCTGTCTGTCTCTCTCTCTCGCTCTCTCTCTTTCTCCCCTCTGTCTCTGTCTCTCTGATGTGTATATTAATTTGCCACACACAGGAGAAGCCGAGTAAGAAGAGCGCCCACTACAAGCTGACGTCCACAGTGATGCTGTGGCTACAAACCAGCAAAGAGTCGTCCGGAACCATGAACCTCGGCGGCAGTCTCACCAGACAGGTAAACATCTCACTAGACAGGTAAACATATCACTAGACAGGTAAACATCTCACTAGACAGATAAACATCTCATTGGACAGGTAAACATTTCACCATACGAGTAAACATTTCACCATACAGGTAAACATTTCACCATACGGGTAAACATCTCACTGGGCAGGTAAACATCACACTAGACAGGTAACCATTTCACTAGACAGGTAAACATCTCACTGGACAGGTAAACACCTCACCAGATACCGGTAAGTAGACATCTCACCATACAGGTAAACTTCTCACGAGACAGGTAAATGGGTAAACAGGTAAACACAAGTAAATGTGTAGACAGGTAGATGGGTAAACACATAGACAGGTAAACATATAGATAGGTAAACACAGATATGCAACCATTCCAGATTTGTGGAATTATTGATTGAACTCACACATTCTTGTAAACGTGGCATTGGCATTGTAAACATTGTAGACACATAAACATAAGAATTAACACATGCCCCCTTGCTTAAGGCAGACTACACCAAACTTTAGGCTGGTAATTCCCCAGGCAAGTGGAAATGTTTCTTAATTTCTTGAAGTGCTTGAAGCTTTTATACCAAGATTCATTTCATGATATGGTTTACAGACTTTAGAGATTGCTGTACAAATGTGTAAGATGCAGATTTTAGAGAGAGCTATACGTTTTGTAGATTTTAGAGATTGCTGTATGTTACACCATCAGATTTCCATTTTCTTTGTATCCTTACCTATATGTCTGACACAATATAATCATAAATAAAATGTGCTGAGTGCACTGTTAAATCATTTCTCTTTGTGTGTGTGTGTGTCTTTCTCTTTCTCCCTCCTTTCTCTCTCTCTCTCTTTCTCTCTCTCTTTCTCTCTTTCTCTCTCATTCTCTCTCTCTCTTTCTCTCTCTCTCCATCTTCCTGTATAGCTAGAGCTTTTTAGTTTTCACATATAATATTTTTTTGTTACTGCAGGTTGAACAAGACTGTGCTATATCGGAATCTTCGCCACATATTGTCAACATTGGGAAGCTAATAGAGGTACGTTGTCATTTATGCTGAGCCAGGTCTCAGTGAACTTTAAAATGTACTGTATATCTCTGTCTATAAGTTGAATGTTTTACATCAGAATTTTCTATAGTTCATAAGGGAGTTGACTTATAAGACAGTAAAAAAGGGATGTATCATCAGAGGGGGTTTTCCCTCCAGTGTTGACATTAAACAGATCTGTGATGGGTTTGTTCTATGCCAGTGTTTGAACCAGAAACAGGATCATGGTCTGTATATATTACAAGTTATAAACAGGGTATAAATGTTTAAAATGATTACAGTTCTTAGTATAGGGGATCTCCAAAATAATGTGACTGTTCGAGTCATCTGTGACCTTGATCATTTTACATTTTTGCTCTTCATTTGCGATAATTTTTACTGTATATATTTCTGAATTTTTTCTTTCTTCTAGGAAATGGAGAACAAGATTCGTAGCACTATGAACATTGTGTACTTTGGCAAAACAAAAGACATTGTCAACGGGTTGCGGTCGATTACCCCGCTCGCCGACAAAACTAACCAGGCTGCCCTGGCGAATGAACTGAAGAATTTGATGAAATCTCGCGGACCCAAAGAATGAATTCGCTTTCACCTCCTAACATCTGTATTTTGTGATTGAAGCTGACAAAGACTTGTATAGATCGACTTGCAACGTTTCGAACTACAACGTCCTATTTTTGTATCCCGAGGTGCTTGAAGCTTTAGCTGCAGTTAACGACCATGACCCTGTTTTTTAAAGTTATCTTAGAGCTAAGGAGCCGTATTCACTAAAGAGTGTAAATGTAAGTTATGCTTGAATTTGGATGTAAATACAAAGACAGACTGCCTGTGATCACAACTAACGATGTATGTTAATTGTGATTTTTTTAAAAGGGGAATAAGTATTAGAAATAAATGTAAATTTATACTTTTTTGTGAATAACATTCCTGATTTTTGAAAATATCTTGGAGTTAAGAAATGTAAAATTGTCATAACTGATGATATAGTTTTATTTATAAGGTCATAACTTAAGAGAGTTTTACATACTGTAATTGTAGCGCTAAAATATTCGAAAATACACCCCAAGAAATGTAAAATTGACATAACTGATGATGTCACTATTAATTCAATATTATATATAACTCATCACTTAAAAGATAAAGTAATTGTAGTGGTAAGAGAGAGCTTCGAAAATACACCCCAAGAATTGTAAAACTGACATAACTGATGATATCATTAGTAATTTGATATTATATATAACCTCATCACCTAAAATTTAAAGTAATTGTAGTGGTAAGAGAGAGCTTCGAAAATACACCCCAAGAATTGTAAAATTGTCATAACATCACAATGTAATTTAGGTAAATAACATCATCTCTTAAAGAGAGATATACGTAATCATAGAACTAATAGATGTCCAATCTAGCGCTCTTTACTGATGAAATTCTACAGTGTGTATATACAAATTGCATCATTTCATGCTGGTAATAGTATTTTATAGGCAAATGTGTAAATGCAACTGACTTGAAGTATTAGGGGTGAGAACAATTCATGGATATGCAGAATTCCGCTTTTTTAGGGTTCAGTTTAGTCACCTTTTCTAAGGCGGTTAGGTATTTTCCGGGATTCAGAGGTGTATATATTGTAGTCGGTTGATTTCAAATTAATCATTCTTGCCCCTATAATGTTCAGAAAGGACTAATAAATGAATGAATGAATGAATGTTTAACGACACCCCAGCATGTAAAAAAAGATCAGCTATTGTGTGTCAGACAAAGGCATATAAAACAATAAATAAATATTTAAAAAAGGCACAGTGTATAGTGTTGTGCTGAATATAATATATCACAGTCATTTTGAAACTAAAATTTACTATAAAAAGCGAAGTCCTTCAAAAAAGTTAATATCAAATCAGGGTGGGAGGAAAGCATTTGAACCTGAGTGTGTTGAATATGAAGATAGTTATTCGCTATTTATTGTGGTTTGGTTCGAGAAAAGCATACAAAAGGTTGGAGATATAATGTTACTGCATTATCTATGCAGATATATCACTAATTTATTTAAACTTCAACATATTTATGTAGCTGTTGGCTATCATATGCAAATTTTTGTTAATTTATGCATGTCAGCTAGTTTCTGCATATATTAGCAGAATTATGCCCTGTTTTTGCATCTTTACCATCTTCTAGTGTTCAATAAAAGTGAAGAAAAATATTTAAAGGCCAGTAACTCTGGTAGGTTTAGTTAATGCTGTACAACTTATCCATGCTGAATCTTTTAAATTTTGTTGATAATATATAACCATTAAAGTGGTTTGATGCATTGTTAAATAAACATGTGGTTATCAAATGTTAATTAAGTAATACAGAATACAAAATGCATTTACAATTTTAGATTACTCATGTAATTTTCTGAGTTTTATCACCTATGTTGATGGACTTCAATAATTGGCACTATTGCCCAACGGTTATGTTGTTTTGTTCCCAATTTTGGAGTAAAAATTTCTAATCTGAACATGAAAAGTCCCAATTCTTTAAATTACATACACATAATTTGGAATATTTTTTTATACATTCATTTGAATACACACAAGCACGTTCAGTATCCTAAAAATTCTATCCCACAGATGTAGTTCAGCATGTTTTATCAATGAAAATAATAATAAGTCAAAATATGCTAAAATTTCCCATGTCAAAGACATGGGTATCATGTCAAATTTCAGAAATAATCCCCTGGTTTTCCAGTGTAGTGTTACCCATTATAATATTAAGCAGATACACAAGAAAATTTAATTTGAAAAAACAGCAGTTACTGCAATTTGATTAGCATGTTAGTATGTTTTATTAGTTCCATTCTGTGAAACTGATTCACAGGTAAGCTAGAATGATTTGCAAACTGTGATGCAAACACCAACAAATTAGTCATTGGATACATGTATCGATGTAGGTGTGCTTGTTTGTTTGGGTATTTTGTTTTTACGGGTGGAGGATGGGGAGGGGGGGGGGTAGATTTGGTAGTGATGTTGGTAATGAACAGATCAGTAGTGCAGTACTTGTTTGATGTGCAGTTTATCTAGGATCAATCCCCGTTAGGGATCTATAGGGTTTTTTCATATCCAGGTGCAAGAATAACTTGTGTATGTGTGTGTGTGTGTTTTGATGTATGTATACACACACACACACACACACATTCACAGACACACACAGACACATAAACACAGTTGAACTTAGTCTTAACAGGCACCTCTAAACAATGGCCACCTTGAACCCCCCAGTGTTTCTTTTATCGATTGTATATTATGAAACCTGTATATAAAGGACACCTGTCAACAGACATATGGTTAAGCCAGAGTGAAATGGATAGTGACTACATCTATGTAGGGTCCCTTGATAGCTAGTGGTATAAGTGGCCATCTGACACACATCAATCTGAGATCAATCCCTATCCGGTGACCACTATACATTTTTTTAATTAACATTTCGACACCGATATCACTGTTAATTAAAAATGTGTTGAGTGTGTCATTAAATTAAAAAATATATAAAACTTTTTATACTTTCAACTCTGTTAATGATTAATCCATAAATATTCTAGAACCGACACAACACCCCCCTCCCTTCAACCAATCCTCCAGCATGATGTATAAACAGCTATTCAGTGTCAAATAAAGCTAATACATTTTTTTAATAGAAACGCATCCGGAATAATAAAAAAAATTCATTTGTTTACAAAACTGCAGCAAGCTTGGGTGATGATTGGTTTGACAAGTTGCATTCAGGAACACAGTGAATTAAGTCTTCGTGTTTGATTCCTCTGCTCCTGTGATACCATGGTATTGTCATAGGCAGGGAAGTTGCTTGGAAAAACAGTTTGTAATGATTTTAAATGTTCACTGAATAATGTGTAATATTAATGACTAATAATATATGTACATTGAAAGCAATTGCAGGTCAAAATTGTATGTAAAATATGATTGCCTAAATAAAGATTATGTCAACTTGTAGTTTTATTACAGTTTTTATTTTTTATTTAAGGGGCTCAATGTAGCCCAGTAGTTTAACTGGTTCTACTGATGAATTTTAGGCTAAAGCACCTAATGTATCAGAGAGAGAGGAAAGATAGTACATACCACAGCTGAGGTGTGTGCTATCCTGTCTAAGGGATGGTGCATATAAAACACGTCTTGCTGCTAATCAGTAAGAGTAGCCTATGTGGTGGAAGCTGGTTTCCATTCACATTATCATAATGGTCTTTAATCATACTCCTGATGTCATATAACATAAATCTGTTAAGTGTGTTGTTAAATGAAAAATGTATCTCTCTGTCTCTCTCTATCTCTCTTTTTCTATCTCTATCTCTTCTCTATCTCTCACTATCTCTCTCTCTATATATATCTCTCTATCTCTCTCCCTTCTCTCTCTCTCTCATTACACTAGTTGTGGACCCCTGGGCTATATCTCGTTCCAGCCAGTGTTCCACGACTGGTGTATCAAAGGCCGTGGTATGTGCTATCCTGCCTATGGGATGGTGCATATAAAATACCCTTTGCTGCTTATTGGAAAGAGTAGCCTATGTGGCGGCAGCAGGTTTCCATTCTCACTATCATAGTGGTAACCCAAAGGGTCCACCATATGGGATCAATCCAATGACACATCGCATTGCGCTTACCACTGAACTACGCCCCACCCTGATAGAAAAGAAACTCACTAAATAGGGAGGTATGTTCCATTATTCAGATACACAGAAATCTCATCCTCATGGACACGTCTTACACCTTTTTTTATGTTTCGTTCCAGCCAGTGCTCCACGACTGGTGTATCAAATGTGCTATCCTGTCTATAGGATGATGCATATAAAAGACCACTTGCTGCTAATCGGAGGGAATATGTCGTGGCAGTGGGTTTCCATTCTATTTATCATAATGGTCCTTAACCATACTCCTGGCACCATATAACAATAGAGAAAATGTGTTGAGTGTTGTTAAATAAAACATCTCTCTTTCTCACTCTTTCTCTCACTCTATCTCTCTCTCTCTGTCTCTCTCTCTCTCTCCACCTTTTTTTAAAAGCTATTTTGCAATTTGTCATTCTCACTCTGTAACACCTGGTATTTCTGATAAAACTCTTACAGGCTGATGTTTCTAAGGCAGGGCGTGTTATCAATAAAGTGTGGTGTAATTGTGCTCTCAGCCAATTGACATTTTAAAAAGTAGTTAGCTCACCAGCTGCCGCTGATTCTGCAGTGTGCATGCCACATGCACAGGAATCTTCAAACACAAATAGCAACTATGACAGGTTAGAACAAGAATGAGATCTGCAGCAGAAAGAAAAACCAAAAAATAAGATACCAGTACATTAAATAAAACCAGTTACATGTACATTATTTTATAATTTTGTATTTTAAAAAGGTTTTTTTCTTCTTTTTTTTTCTTTTTTTTTTTTTTTAATAAAAAAATTATTACTGTTGTTTTTAATGCTAAAACATATTTTTTAAATTATTATTATTATTATTTTTTTTTTTTAATTTTTACTTTTTAAAAATCTATTCACTTTTATTTACTTATTTATCATCATCATTCTTCTTCTTCTTCTTCTTATTATTATTTTATTATTATTATTATTATTATTATTATTATTATTATTATTATTATTATTATTATTATTATTATTA
>JAUTBY010234340.1:0-11882 GCA_032361585.1 Peltospira operculata | reverse complement strand
GCATAACAAACGTTTTTCACCCATTCTCACTAATTGGTGTATGCGACTTAATACCCGGTTCGCTGTGGCGGGTCACAAATGTCTGCAGTGTAATAGGATGACTCAGGTTGAGTAGCATTTTTGTTGTGCTAGCTCTGAGTAAGAATGAATAACAGTGAACATTTTCTAAATGAGTGTGATTCTGTTGTAACAGGGAATCAAGCCAGAGAAGAAAGTAGATCCCAACGGCAAAGTAACAGAAGACTACTGGCTCCCAGCAAAGAAAGTAAATATTGGCAAAACTATACTTAAAGATAAACTCATTACCAGTGATCTTATGATTTAGAACTGAATGCCACATTTATGCTTACAGATTAACTGAATATCATTGGTCTTAATGGAGGTATTTTATAATCTAAAATCAGACAACAAAGCTATACTTAATATGTTTTCAGATACTATGAAAATATTAATAATCTAGAATCTGATGTTATAACAGTATCAATACAACTGGTTTAACTAGACAAATTGGATTTATTTTTTATATTGTAATCCTGATTATAGCAACCATTAATTGTTTAAAACATACTACAGCATCATTGATCTTATCATTGAAGATAGATATTCCCATCAAATAATTAATCAATCTTAAATGAGAAGTATGTAAAATAAAATGCAGAGTAATGTATTAAGGCATTCCCAGCTTGAAGCCATCTAGCACTGTAAGGAACATCCTATAATTCTCATGTGTCTTGTAGATGCTTGGAGACATGAAGTTCCTAGAATCTCTGAAGGAATTTGACAAGGACCACATCCCACCGGCTGTGATGAAAAAAATAAGAGAGAAGTACATATCAAACCCAGACTTCGATCCAGCTATAATAAAAAATGTCTCGTCGGCCTGTGAGGGTCTGTGCAAGTGGATTCGAGCCATGGATGTCTATGATGGAGTCATTAAGGTAGAATATTTCAAATATAAAATAATGAAATTATTAATTATTAAGTGAATTTTTAAATTATATTTTCATTAAAGTTAACTGCTTTTTTTTTTTTTTTTAATTCTTATTTTCATTAAAGTAATAGAGTTTGAATTCACATTCTAATTTTATTTAGGTTAACTTTTTCAGGTTATATTATGATGAAGTTAATTATTTTGGTTTTAATTTCTTATAATTTTCAGAGCATATTTGTTATTATTATTAGTTGTATTATTATTATTAGTAGTAGTAGTAGCAGCAGTAGAAGTAGTAGTAATAGTAGTTTTGGTGGTAGTAGTAGCAGCAGAAGTGGTAGTAATAGTGGTAATAGTTTTAATAGTAATAGTGGTGGTGGTAGTAGTAGGCTAGTGGTGATGGTAGTAGCAATAGTAGTAATAGTAATAGTGATAATAGTGGTAGTCGTATTAGTGGTGGTGGTAGTAGTGGTAGTAGCAGCAGCAATATCATTCTCTAATTATGTTCTGTGATCTATTTTCCACCTCAGGTAGTTGCACCGAAGCAGGCGAGCCTGCAGAGTGCTGAAGCGACGTTGGAAACGATGATGGTGGAGCTCAAGTCAAAGCAGGAGGAACTCAAGTTAGTCACTGACAAACTGAACAGTCTCAATGACCACCTGTCACAGAAACAGTCAGAAAAACAGGTACGAGCAACACTACAGGAGTAGAATGAGTCACTTGAATATCCTTGTCTGACAGATATGGCAAGTGAAAGTGATCGTCAGAAAATTGAACTGTAAAATAATTAAAGTATTAACAAATATACAAAGGCTGAATGTATTTGTTAAAAAGTTTTTCTTTCTTCAACCACTTTCTTTATCCCAAATCCTAGTTTACAAATCATCTAAGGATTTAAAAGGAAGTATACTCGTACATATATATTTTGTGTTTACAGAATTTGGAAGACAACATAAAGCTAACCAAAATAAAGATAGAGCGAGCCAAGAAACTCATCAGCGGTCTGGGAGGTGAAAAAACAAGGTGGACTCAGGTAGTACAGTTAATTTTCATTTCTTGTTTTTGTTTCTGTAAATATATATCTGGTACAAATCAGGGAATAATTTGGACTGAAGAAAATGGTTAGCAGCTACTGCAGTTATTTTTTATTTGAATAGCACATTAATATGTTTGATTAGTTCTGTTCTGAAACTGTATTGCAAACCTCAACAAATTATTTGCTGCAAATGTATTTGTGTTGATATATACAATATGATATTTGTATTAGTTTGTATAAAATGAACTTTTATAAACTAATTGTCTGTCATCTTTATCATACCTCATACTCCTATTTCATGATTAAATAGATACAGAACATGCAAAAATGAGAGTAAAGCATGCTACTTTACTAAATTTAATATTTTGAGAATTTTTATTTTTAATTATTATTTTCTTCTTCTTGTAGAATGTTGAGAAGCTCACTGAAACCTATGACAACATTGTGGGGGATGTGTTACTGTCTGCTAGTGTTGTGGCATACCTCGGACCTTTCATCCTCGATTACAGACAGGTAACAGTATCATAACTGTTTAGTTAATGGAGGGATTTGCTTATAAAATATACCTTAGTTGTGTAAGTGCCTGTTTGACGTAAGGCAGATTAAGATGGGTTCCATTAGTTAGTCACATGGGCGGTATAACAGTTGATGTATTTAAATGTTGTTTGTTTTTTAAATGAATCAATTAATTAATTAGCAAAAAATCTATCAAAAACAACTAATAAATAAAAGCTTAGAAAATGGTTCAAATTGAAATACATGTATTTAATACCATATTCATGCAATGTTTAGACATAGTCCTGGTATAAACCTCTTAAAACAGTATTATGATCATATCTTTATTATCCAGATTGATATAAAAATTATGAGAGGAACATACCCAAAATGATTTAATAATTACATTGAAAGGATCATTCTAGGGTCAGGGCATCCATAACACTGATGTCAGACACAGGCCAAATTTACTATCTAAAAAGGCAATGTTCAGTAAAAGTATGTGACTAATTAGGCATTCATACACATGCACTTATGACATTGCTGTTTTAAATCAGTAAATTTGGAATACATCTGACTTAAGTGCTATAAATGCTTTGAATTACTGGGCCCATGTGGATGTACTATCTAGACTGATTTAAAATTATATAATTTGTGTGATTGTATTACAGGACTGTATCAAGCAGTGGTACAAGAACTGCGTGGAGAGGAATATTCCAGTGTCCGAGGTGTTTTCTCTCTCCAACACACTGGGAGACCCAGTCAAGATCAGAGACTGGCAGATAGCT
Organism: Peltospira operculata; assembly: GCA_032361585.1. Taxonomy (NCBI): domain Eukaryota; kingdom Metazoa; phylum Mollusca; class Gastropoda; order Neomphalida; family Peltospiridae; genus Peltospira; species Peltospira operculata. The sequence goes on along the minus strand of JAUTBY010234340.1, from coordinate 8,632 downwards.
GGACTCCCTGTTGACAAGTAAGTTACTGTCAATATAAACATTATTGTCCTTCCTCTTCTTTCTTTACTCTTCCTTTATTATTGAAGATAATTAACTTGAATTTCATCACCAAATGTGTCTTAGTTCATTTATATTTCTAGCTTTTAAAACTAAAGTTGATTTTACTATTTTACATCCATATCATTGTATAATTTGTTACTAGAGTTAGAAATACCTGTCATCTATTACTTGTTTTCAGCTACTCTGTGGACAATGCCATCATTGTGATGTCGGCCAACCGCTGGCCGTTGATGATTGACCCCCAGGGTCAGGCCAACAAGTGGATCAAGAACATGGAGAAAGCCAACAAACTGGAGGTCATCAAGCTGTCCGATCCAAACTATGCCAGGACGCTGGAGAACTGTATTCAGGTACATAAGCTACTAAGTGGGAAAAAGCAATGCATATATTTTTACTAGATATACCTGGACATCATATATTAAATCACCGTTGCATAAAATACCGTACATGATATAGGGCAATTCAGTGAAATATTTTGCCTTTGTTGCCTTATTTACCATACTGCATCTGTCATTATAGATTTTGAAAAATTTTGCATTACAATATTATCTTTTGTCATGCAATTCAAATGCCTGCATTAAATTGCATGCCAATAGAAAATTCTGTATCACATATTCTGTAAAAAGCTAAAGTAACTGATGTAGCAAATGTGGCATATTTTGGTGGAATTTGCCCAATAGGAAATCACATGAAATGTCTGTCAACATTTTAGACAACAAATAACTACAATTTAAAACAGTCAAAAATGTATATTAAATATATCTGACCCTGCCTTTTAATTAGAGGGTTTAGATATTTATTTGGTCTGATTTGTATAAATTGTATTTTCAGTTTGGAAACCCGTGTTTGTTGGAAAATATTGGTGAAGAGTTAGATCCAGTTTTGGAGCCAATACTGCTGAAACAGACCTTCAAACAGGTAACAGCAGCATTCTTGTTGTTGTTGTTTGTTTTTTATTTTTATTTTTATTTTTTTATTTTTTTTTATCATACAGCCTTGAATCTGGTTTAAAAAAAATTATATTGAAGATTTTAGAATAAAGGATCTACTCCTTCCATTAAACGGTTATATTTTTGTAAATGTTTGGTCATAATTAACTTTGTTTATATTTAAGGATAGTTTTAATAAACTTGGCTAATTTATGTTACAGATGACTGTATTTAAGATTTCTCAGGAAATATTTACATGAGTAAACTTGAAAAGGATATTTTAATATTTTCCTATCAGTTTTCTTTGTCAGTTTTTACTTAGTTAATGATATAAGCATCGGTCTTGATATTTTAAAATTTATGTTGCACATAACACATCAGTCTTTGTTTTGTTTTTGAAATTATTTTTTATTCAGAATTTGATTCCAATTTACACACATTTCAGAACAACCTGGACTACATCAAGATTGGCGAGAACATTGTGGAGTTCAGTAAGGACTTCAAGTTCTACATCACCACTCGACTTCGCAACCCACACTACCTGCCTGAAGTGTCAATCAAGGTATGTCACCCTGTAATACTGGAAACAGTCCTCAGTATGTAATAATCAGATTTTAATACTAGTTTTTGTTGTTTGCAACTATCTTCATTTTTATATCAAACATGAAGTCCTGGGTACATGCCTTAGTTATCTTAACCTTCTGTCTAGGACAGAGAGTTACTGTTTTTTGTTCATGTTAGCGACAGAGAAAAGTTTGTTGTTGTCTTATACCTACTGAGCTTTTAAGTAAACCACACTGAATTTTAGCTGGTACTGAGATGCGAACCCACTACCTACCAACTCATTTGCTGATGAATTAGCCATTGTTCCATCAATGTCCGTTTAAAGCTACTTACACTGGCTCTCAATCAGCGAGACCTATTGACTTCTCTAACTTATTTTTCACTAACAGCTGACAATGAACTACCACCCCTGATATTTACTGCTTTGAAGGTGTTCACTGATTTGTATGTGTTTGTAGATCACTCTCCTGAACTTCATGATCACCCCTCAAGGTCTGGAGGACCAGCTGCTGGGAATCGTCACAGCCAAGGAGAAACCTGAACTGGAAGAGAAGAAAAACCAGCTCATTGTCGAGAGTGCCAGGAACAAACGACAGCTGAAAGAAATTGAAGACAAAATTCTCGAAGTTTTGTCTTCATCTCAGGTGAATTATTTATACATTTTGGAACTGGGTTCCAGATTTTATAGACATTTTATCTTTAAAATTACTCTAAGGAGGCCATAAGGAAGTTTGATATTGTTTTTTAATTAAAAATATTCTATGAAATTAAGCACCTATGGTAATGCATAAACAAAATAATATTCCTATACCAGTAATTTTACCAAAGTTATTGAAATATTATTTATGGTATGTAATGTGTTTTTACTTAATAATTTCACAGGGAAATATTTTGGAGGATGAAACAGCAATTGAAATTCTGTCATCGAGTCGTGTTCTGTCTCAGGAGATCAACGAGAAGCAGCTAATAGCCTCATCAACTGAAGCTGAGATCGATCAAGTCAGGAATGGATACAAACCGGTATGTTTTAATCAAGCTGTATTCTCACTTAATTCTTAGGATTTGTTAAGCATGATATTATAGGATAACAGTAAACTACACTTTCTAAATAAAGCTTAATTAGATTCTTAATTGGGCTTTTTAATATCTGAACATTTAAGATTATCAGATGTCAAGATTTGGAGCGATATAAAAACATTTTAAAACTAAATTATTGTGATTATTTTGCAGATATTTTATTATTTTATTGTTTAATTCCATAATAGTTTTGCTACTGAGATCCTTGTCAATATGAAAATTGTACATTATGGTTGTTAAAAAAAAAAAATGTTATCTTCATATTAGATCATGTCTGCCTTATAGGAGTTATATGTTACATATATCCGTTTTCCAGTAAATTATTCTATATGTCTGTCTGTCTGTCCACAGGTTGCCCATCACAGCAGCATGCTGTTTTTCACCATCTCCGACCTGGCCAACATCGACCCAATGTACCAGTACTCTCTCGCCTGGTTCATCAACCTTTACCTGCAGGTGGGTTGTTCTCACTGTGAATCAGAACGTGGTAGATAATATAAATTATTTTAGTGAATTTGAAAAACTAATAATTCACAAATATGATATTTAATATTTTCTGAAACATATAAACCTTTATTTACAATTTTTGTATGTGTTTTGTCAGGAGTTTTATAAGATTTTCACAGCTCTTTCTGCTGGATTAATATTGTTACCTTTTAAAATAAAATAGTACTAAATATTTCTTAAGACTGCACACATGCAATGTTTATGATTTATTAGCAATTTATTCATTTATTTCCCCTCATTAATTCATTCATTCATTCATTCATTCATTCATTCATTCATTCATACACCAAAAAAATAAAAAATAATAATGGTTAATTCATTTCCTAAATGGCACTATAATTTTATTTGAGAGTATACTTTACTTTTATATGATCACATTTTATGTAACTTTTTTAGTTTTAAAATAACTGTGATATTTTTATTTTGCACAACTCTGTACACAGTGTGTAGGAATTTATTGATATGTTTTAAAATTATATTTACATACCTTTATTTGAAACGCAATAGCCAAACTGTTTAATGTGCTGGGGTATCATTAAACATTCATTCATTCATACCTTTTTTCATCTGCTAACAATTTTGTCATTTTTGATTGCTAATGGTTTTGTCATTGCTGGTGTCTGCTGTGTGTTACAGTCTATCCAGAACAGCGAGGCCTCTGACAACCTTGCAGCGAGGATCTACAACCTCAACAACCACTTCCAGTACAGCATCTACACCAATGTGTGCCGCTCCGTGTTCGAGAAGGACAAACTCCTCTTCTCTTTCCTCCTGTGCATTGGACTCGAGAAGGGAAGGTCAGACAATACGACACTACTCCTGCTCTAATAAAACTATATTTTTGCTATTCATGATTAAATTCAGTTGTTTTTTCTGTATGACATCTTATTGAACATCTTTTCGATCTATTACTGAATTATTTTATTATCTGCCACCTTCTTGAGATTCTTTTTTTCCCATTTTTATTTCCTTCTTCATCTTAATATACCAGTTGTAATTAATTCTATTAAGTCATCAGTTTTAATGATCACTCCAAGTACAATCAAAAGTCAGACATAAAAACAAAACAAAACAAAAATAAAAAAGAGGAGAAAACCTGAAGGAAAGCCCTCAAACTAAGGGTAAGAACAATAACAACAACATACTCTTGAAAAATGTGTAAAACAAATCATGTATGTTTGTTGAAGAGTATCTTCATTGATTGTAGATGGTATGTCATTAAATAATGGATGACTTACCGTAACTTTCAGTAAATAAAAACAAATAATTAAACAAAATATTTAGAACATATAATTTCTTTAAATCATGCTGTTAAATTATTTGATTGATTTATTATTCATTGTTTAATTCATCTATTCACTAATTGCTTCCTCCTAGGGGTCTGATAAATGACAAGGAGTGGAGGTTTCTGCTGACTGGAGGGGTGGCCCTGGACAACCCGTTCCCCAACCCCGCCTCTGAGTGGCTGCCTGACAAGTCGTGGGGTGAAATTGTTCGCTGCTCAAACCTGACTGCATTCAAGGGCTTCATGGATCACTTCCAGAAAAATGTGTTTATTTGATTACCACCATATTATTTTTTTTTTTTTGGTTTTTTACTTATGTGTAATAGATAGTAACAAACTGCCCTATGCACACATCTCAGTTCACTAAAAAGTGGATTTAATTTTTGTATTATATATTTCTAAAATCCCCAATACAATGTACTTAAAACATAACTTTGCAAGATAGTTTGCTAGTTAGTTGTTATGCATTAAAAATAATGATATTTTAGTATTTTGTGTTTCATGTTGCCCCTATAGAATTGGAACATCTTCAGTTTTATTTGTGCATTATTTCTCCAATTTCAGCTGATATGGTTGTAAACCTATATTAGAATACTTAATTGGTTTAATGTCTCTATGATATTGTATTGATACGTTTACATCTGGGTCATGTTCTGTGCTTATAAATCCTTAATTATATCTCTGATAAAAAATTTTAACTTCAAAGATATATTAGACTTACCATGTATCCAACAGTAATTCAGATGATATCAGAACATGACAGTGTAATGAATCATAAGTGATCTCCATCAATCTATTTTCAGAGTTAAGGGAAGTAGTTCAGAGCATAATGACACAATCAAAAAGAAAAACCTGTTAAATCCACTATAGTTCATTTACTCATTTATACTAAATTATTATGCCATAATAATATACCCATGAATCAGTGTTAAAATACTTTGTTTGAGTTAATGTTGTACATGTATATTTACTTCAGGTAAATGAATGGAAGGTGGTGTATGATGCAGCCACGCCCCACACCCAGCCCTACCCTGAACCCTGGGACAACGACCTGACGAGAATGCAGGAACTCATAGTGCTCCGCTGTCTGCGTCCAGACAAGGTGAGAACTTGGTGTAGATATGGGAGAATCAGATCATACATCCCTTCTTCCTTCCATCCATTCATATAGATATAAATCCACCCATTCACTTGCCATCCATTCTTTCATCAAACCATCATCCATTAATCCTATAATTTAATTTTTTCACCATTTATTTATTTGTGTCTCAATATATTAAAAATTTCAGTCAAACATAAAAATCTATTCAGTTATTACCATATATTCATCATTCTATACCACCCTTTTTTTAGTGTCAGTTATCCATTCATCAACTAATATGTATTCCAACATTCTCTCTTTGTATACATTTACGGAGGAAATTCTCTATTATTTCCTAGATGGTTCCTGCAATTCAGAGATACATCGTTGAGCGCATGGGCTCTGATTACATTGAACCGCCCACATTTGATCTGTCTCTGTGTTACGCTGATTCCAGCTTCTTCTCCCCGCTCATCTTCGTCCTGTCCCCCGGGGCTGACCCCATGGCCAGTCTGTACCGATTTGCAGAAGAAAAAGGTAAGAAGATTTTTTTTTTAAAGTCAGATTTGCTTGTTTTATAAAGTTTTTCATTAGATGTGTTCGAGTGCTCTTTTGTCGAAAAATTAAAAAATCACTTTGTGTGAAATTTGTACATGATTTGCACCTATTAGTAATGCCTGTAAGTATATCTTGTATATATTTTTGCTTCATTCAATTATTTTGCACTTGTTGTTGCTTAAGAATAATTATTTTAAAATTTAATTTGTTATTATTATTATTAATTTTTTAAATGGTCTGTTAATATTTTGATTTAGCTTTAGCTTTAATTTTTTTGAGAAGAATTTAAAATATGTATTTGTCAAGAAATTTGGTGATATGTTAGTATGATTGATGTAAGAAATAATTTATATAATTTATTAGAAACAGATCAAAACAAATATCCTACTTAATATAATTACAAAATTATTGGTTATATGTGTGTCCTAATATATTCTTATTATTGTTTTATGAGTGTGCGTTTTTTGTGTTTTTTTAAATCAATACATATTTTTGTTTGTTGTCATAATATTTCTACTAATGATGTTTTAGTATCTATATTTTATAAATTACTTTTTGTTGTAATTTTTAATAGAAGTGTTTATACTGTTTACAGCAGGTTCTTTTGTTATCATTATTAATACTCAGGTAATACTATACATAAACATGCATGCACACACATGCACGCACACACACACATGCACACAAACAAATTTCTTGAAAGTGTGAGGAAATATTGATTATTACCAGACTCAACATCATGGAATAAAACCACAAACTATTTTTATTTATTGAAACCGATTGTAATATAAATTTTGTTACTAATCTGTTTTCTTTCGCACCACGCTCCCAGGACTTGTCCCATCAATAGTTAGCATCCACGCTAAGATTGCCACGCCGAATCGTAAAATGTCCATCTTAGGACAGAGTCTGTCAGCCGAGGATTTCAATCGTATGTGCCAGGGACTCGTTAATTCTCTCACTATTGCATGTCTCCATCCCTCCTCTCCTCTCCTCTGCTAACTCTCCTTAGTCTTCCCTATAGTACATTTTCAGTACAGAAATACTGTATAGCATAATTTTGTGTTTAAATGTATGTAAAGTACATTCAGTTGATATTTAAATGCATGTATTTTGTGGAATGCTGTATGATATTTAGGTGATATTTAAATGATGTTAGGTAGATATGTGTATTTAGTGCATCAGTGAGATATATTGTTTATAATTATAAGCTGTGTTTTAATGAAAATATTTTGTAAAGTGATGTTTTTAATTGTAAATAATATAAACCTTTTCATTTATATTATAAAATACATTTATTTTAGTGCATTTTTATTACATATTTTAATTATTATTGTTGTGAATTTGCCCAAGTTATATAATACATTTATTATTATTATTATTATTATTATTGTTATTATTATTATTATTATTATTATTATTATTATTATTATTTAATTTGTTTAGGCAGTTGATGCTGTTGTTGCCATAGAACCTACCCATTTTCACTGTACAATAAAGGTTAAATAAATAGCAACACAAAGCTGCTACATTAAACTTTAAATAACTTACTCACAATACAACACTATAGTATCAAATTAATTATTAAACAAAGTATATATAAAATGTAATATAATATATTTAATATAAAATTTTGAAAACATTAATGATGAGTGTTAAAGATTTATCCTACTGTATTAATAAGTGGAATAACTTTACATTTAGTTTTGTGGGTTATAGGATATATTTGTAATTGTATGCTTAAATTGACTACCCAGTAGTATACATTAGATGTTAGACTAGCAAGTTATTAGTTATATGTAGAATTGTGTTTTAGGCACATATTATATAGATGAATTTCAGACTTTTAATAGTACATGTATTAATTGTATTTAATGTATTTAATGTATATGGGTCAGCAAATGTAAACATTTTATTATTTGTATTTATTATTATTATTATTATTATTATTATTATTATTATTATTATTATTATTATTATTATATTATTATTATTATTTTATTTTTATTATCATTATTATTATTTATTTTTATTTTTTTATTTTTTTTAAAACTTTTATTTGATTTAGTTTTTATTATTAATAATAGATGAATGAATGAGTTAATTAATTCCTTAATCTGAGGACCACTATTCCTTTTCTCCTGTACTTTGTTTCAAATATTCTGATCTATTGTATCTATGTTGGACAACATTATTATGTTTATTAACTCCTGGCTTGGCAAATATCATCATCATGGTAATTCAGAACATGAGAAAAAACACACATGTTTATTAACTCTGTGGCTTTGGCAAACTCTAAAATCATTGTAGCTGATCATGTATCAGAAATCATTTTCAGTAATTCTCGGCTTGGGACAAACATTTATTACTATAATCTAGCATGTATGTTATTGTACAGAACCTTTATCTTGAGTTATTCAATTAGAAATATACAGGTATACTATAATGCTATTAAGCTTCTTCTTTTTTTATTTCTTTTTTTTTTATTTCTTTTTTTCTTTATTTATTTATTTATTTATTTATTTATTTATTTATTTATTTATTTATTTATTTATTTATTTATTTATTTAT
>JAUTBY010233228.1:4713-20301 GCA_032361585.1 Peltospira operculata | reverse complement strand
TGAAGTGTTTAGGCACAAAACGTGATATAACCATAACGTGATATAAAATTGTTGAAAACCCCCACCTTTAAACCTTAATCAGCTGTCACTTTAAAATGTTATTTCATATTTTACTGCAGACACATTATATTAGAATACCATAAGTAGCATTCTACCATTCATATATTTAGATGTCATTAATAGATATGCAATAATGAACATATTAAACCATCTTAAATAACATGGTCTATATCGTGTTTTGTGCTTAAACTTTTTATATCATATATAAAGTATTTTGCTTTTTCATTTGTGGTTACTGGGTTGTTGAAATGTTTCTGGTTTTTCTAAAATCCATTAACATCACTACACAATGTGGTCATTTAGGAATTATTCATACAGTCTCTAGTTTTTGTTTTCTGCTTTTAGTTAAACAGTAAAGAAGAGTATCATTTATGAGTATCATTCTCTTTTTCATAATTGGTATAAACAAATTTAAAATAAAAAATCATTAACTCATGTTGTGCTAAAACAAACTGAACTTGGTAGCACTGCCATTTAGAGTCTATTTATTAATGATATAATGTATTATTATTTCTATCAACATTATTAAATATTGAAGAACAAAAGAAACGTGATCCCAGTAATAATATTTTATTTATTTAACAACATACTCAACACATTTTAATTGATGGTTATGTTAATGATGGATACAGTTACAATGAACTTAATTCTGATAATCTCTATTACTTTTAATCAGTTATCACCCTGTAAATACCGATTAAAAACATACAAATTTTAAAGTCATAACTTTATCAAATGTTTTTGCTGTCAATATTTTTTTTCTCACATTTTATATAATTAATTATTGGTGTTTATTTTCTGTGTTGTATAAATTAGAGACATAAGTTTACATTTAAGTGTGTGTGTGTGTGGATAATGCAATATGCTGTGGAAATATTAAACTGTAAACCAGATAAAGTTGCATGCAAGTTATTTCAAATCATTTGCAACTTACATATGCAAAATTGCATATTTTTAGTTTTAAAACCCGCAATATTATTCTGATTTACAGCATGAAGTGAGCAATAGGCTTATTTAAAGCTACTATGTTGGCACTGTAAAAATTATTTAAACATTTAGAGGAAATAATTAAGTTTTATTTTGTCCAGTGAAAACGATCAGCAAACAAGCCATTTCGCTACTCTTGCTATCTAGGTCAATCACTTATATGTTTATGTGCAATCCAAGCTTTAAAAAAAATGGGTTGCTCTGATTTTGAACACATATGAAATGCGGGATTCCACTGTATGGGATAATGTGGTACCTTAACTGTTTAGGGAAGTGAGTAATGGTGACAACACGTGAAACAAGGAAATCAACTAAACAAATTAACAGCTTTGTCATTAAAACGACATAGATGGCATTAAAAATAGCACAAACTTTTCTGTTACTCAATATGGCAGCGAGTCTTCGGATTATGTAGTAGATATTTGATGATATCCGTTGACAGCAACAACTGACAAGTGTCAGAGTAATACTGTTGTGCTTAAATTCTGAATTAGAAATCAATGACAGATAGTAGTTTTAACTCACAAGATATTCCTATTATTCATCTAAATTAAACTCATCCTTCTAATACACTATATGCTTTCTATGTTATTTTCTTCTAAGTTACATTACATAGACTAGACACATTTCTATAATTATCACAGGAAAAATTCTGGATGGTGAGATTTCCCCTTGTGTTGTTGTTGTGTGTGTGTGCACATGGAAACAAGTGTGTGTATGGAAACAAGTATCTGAATTTCTGTAATTATCACAAGACCAAGATTTTGTGTGTGTTTCACCTGTGATTTGGGTGACAATTTGTATGTGCATCTGTCTCTCACTCTTGGTGTACATACAAACATACACATGCATACACAACACATAGATATATAAGCAATCATCTACATTGATACATTTCTATTAGTTTCTATCCAACTTCTGTACATTATATTTTAATACACAAATGTACACAAGTCTCTTATGTGGTTAAGAAATGTGAATGATTATTACTTTTGCAAAAGCATCACAGTCGCAAAGGTGATTACCTATGATATATGATTAAAAGGGGAAAAGCATACATATCACAACCAAATATGATAATTATGATAATGGAAATAAGGCTTAATCAAAACATTCATCATAACCATGAGGTGTTTACCCAGAAGCACTTGGAATACAGAAAAGGTAGACAGTCGCAAAACATAAGATGATAAGATGATAAAATCAGGCTCTCTGCTTATAATACTTAAAAGTCCAGACCTTTAATTAAGTCCAGACTTAATGTAATGATATTTGAATGACGCACCCATGACGACTTTATTAAATCCAGACTTAACGTAATGAGATTTGAAGGCGTTCTCAGTTCTCAGTTTTGACATCATTAAAGTCTAGACTTCTAAGTGTTATAGGCATGGAGCCATATACAAAGAAAAATGAATATATAATAAATTGGAAATCAGTCGATACATCAATGGCAAATATATTTAGTTTTAATGCTGAAAACTGTGGATTTGTGGTTATAGCTGAAGATAGGAATTTATTTTTTAATCTCTTGCTCTCAAAACATATTAACTGAAATCAATACACTACACACACACACACACACACCCACACCCACACCCACACACATACACACACACCCACACACCCATGCACGCACACACAAAGATTGCTGGTTTCATACAAAGAGGCCATTATTCCATTCTGTATAATCTTATATTAAAATAGTTCAGTTTTGTTCTTAGATTGATCTAATAATTCACCTTTGCAATTAAAACCAAATTACTGTCATCATAATAATTACTGTAATATTTTAATTTTAAAAAGATTTCTCTACAATCACTTAATGAACACTTATCACGTTTTTATTAACAATGTTATAACGAGAAATTTGAATGGCTCACACACATTTATTTAATAACTTAATACTTTACATTTTAATGGGTTAAATGAGTACTGGACACGTGGTTTAACACTGCTCAGAGAGTCACTGAATGGATTTGAACTCGAATCACATACAAGACAACTGATTATTATTAGACAATATATCACTCCACTGTTTACCAACACATCTTTCATATTGTGACCATGTTTGCTATGAGTATTTTCCAAAACAAGAAATATTAACACATATTCAATAAGCATTCAAAATAATTATTCAAGTTTGCTTAATTAATTAACATAAATATGCATTCATAAATATGCATTTCTAACACAGATCAACATACATATGCATCTGTATGTCTTGGTTTGGTAGCAATGATGATGATCACACCTTTCATAATCTGAACTCAGAACTCAGTACTGCATCACATGTTGCTACATACATTTCTGATATTGATAACCTTAATCTTAATTTATGACACCTCAAATATTAGGACATTTTAGTTGCTGAACACAGAAATTACATTTTCATTGTTCTGTGCATGTTTGTAAGTTCAAATATATCCTTGCACCTTTAAAAATACAAAAATGTATATACAAACCAAAACTCATTAAAATATAATGTATTGTATGTTATAGCTGTCCCTGATGATGCATCATAGTATGGCTGTTGTATTGCAATACAGTATTGTATGACAATATCATTACAGTTGTAATACATTTAAACTATTTTATTTATATGAAGGGTGGGACAATTACTTTGTATGCCCTTAAGAGTGGATACATTACTATTCAAATATGTGCCAATGGCAAAGTAATCTTAATGGAACTAAGAAGAAGTTAACAACAAGGTGCAACTACACAGCATAGAAAAAGCTAATAATTTCCCCCCTCCTTTTAAACTCCCATCTAGTAATAATGATCAAATATAAAAAACACAAAATATAAAACAATAAAATACTATGGAAATTTGTGACATACATTAGCCTAAACTGTGATCCACCAAAATATTCCACTCAGGTATTTTTATTGCAAAACAGTGAAAGGAAAGGAATGTGTTAAACTAGCTGCAGAGTACTGGTTGGAATGAGAAACAACTCACTGGCCCATCAACGTAGGCTAAGTCTTAAACTAACCATGCATCAGATGATTACTGAATCACTGGCCTGTGTGTTAAATCATTAGACTATGTTTTGACCCCCTAATGTTTAAAATAATAGAAATTGCAAATCATTAAAGAATCAGTATTCTCTATTCTAGAATCATCATGAAGTGTAGCCAAATACCGGTATTTGATGGTTTGTTTCTTTGTTTCTTTATTTAAGGGCTCTCTCAATACATTAAAATATATTATTATAAGGTTTAGGCATATTTTAATGGACAAAATCCTAGATGACTCATAAAGAAACTGCTTATACCACTGGGCTAAATTGTATTCTAAATCAAGTTTCATGCAGTAAAGTCAACTGGTGCTATATCTGAACAAGACTAACCTGAATCGGGCCCCATGAATATGAATATTCATTAATACAAACAGCACTTTCTACCGGGTGAACAGCAAATGGACAATGACTTGTAATAACTAGTTGTGTGTACATACAGAAACCTCTCTAAACTGAGCAACTTAAGAACAAGTAAAAACTAAATCTGGTTTTGAGAGGGTCTCGTTTACAGAGGTTTGTATCATATTTAACATTAATTCTGCCACATAAATTGTGTTCCAGTTTGTAGAGATTGTATTATTATTGTTATTTTATTATTATTATTATTATTAGTTGTACTAGTAGTAGTAGTAGCAGTAGTAGTAGTGGTAGTAGTAGCAGCAGCAGCAGCAGCAGCCAATCAATCAATCAATTAATTAATTATTCTGAGTTTCAGTACAGAACAGTTTAGCTGTATATGAAATACAACAAGCAACATAAATAGCACCTAAAATTAACAAAAACAATACTGAATAGAAATATGCAGATCTACTGGAATGTATATCTTAGACACCGTATGTAATTATACAGTTTATTCAACAGTTTTATTAGCCAGTACAACAAAAATCATCTTAATTTAATGATGCATTTAATAAATTTTTGTTAACAGATATGCTGGCATTTGAGATATTTTTATGTATAAACATTAAATACTGGATTTTGAGCACACTATGAATTTATTCCTAAACATTAGCGTTTTTCAAATTTTAGTTATCTACCTGTACAAGTGCAAACTATTTATTGAATACATGTATAAAAAATCCTGCTTAAAAGATACGAGTTGCCATATTTATATGATCATATGAGTGATATACCAATTTTAAGTTGGTGAAAAATGATACAACAAAAAATTATAATAATAAACATAAAATTAATACAAAAGTAAAAAAACTTAAATAAATACATTTTATTTTTTAAAGAAGAAAGAGAAAAATATAATTTTCTACATCTCTATACCAATATTGCTTAGCACTATTTTAAAAATGACTGTAATGTTTTATACAGCTGATAACGGACATTATACAAATTAAACCTTTAAACACACTCCAATTTAGCAGAAATGACAATACACAGTTTAAAACAAATGATAAAACAAGAATAGCAAGCAAACAATCACAAGTAATTTTTCTTTTCAAAGGTATCAATGAACAAACTAACATATGCTTACATTATCTCAAGATTGAAATAAGTTTCTCGTGATACTTCTAACAATGTGATCCAAGTTTTCTATATTCAAATCCTTAGCAAAATGTATGAAAGAAATCACCTTATGCATATAAACATTCCATCATCATGCATGCTGGATTATAACACAGAAGTCTAAAACTGTATCACAAATCACATATTTAAAGGCAAATACTTCAACGCAACTGTAGCAGCATTCATACATATGAAGCACATTTCATTCAGAGATTGAATCATCAACGTCATTCAACATTTTAAAGGTTTAATGCCAAAATGTGTTTATTCAAACATTTTAAAGATTTAATGCAAAAAAAAAAAAAATCAGATTTACACCTGTTAAATTTATGATTATCCACACAAATTCAATCAATACTGAATTTCTGGTCAAACCGTAACACAAATTAGGACTAGATCATGGTGATTAGAACATGTCGAATTAAAGATTTAATTAAAACATTTTGGATTTTTTTTTTTTTTTAAACAGAATATCAAATGTGAAATTATTATTTTAAACTACAGAAAAGTATACACTAGTACTTTTACCAAAAATCTATTATGAAATTATTCTTAATTATTTTTATTTATTAAATATTTAAAATAAAATGTGCCAATTATTTTTAAAATATACTATTGCAAATTTGATAGTAAAAAATAAACTATCTCAAATCCTAAGAGCAATTGTGGAATTTCGGTTTATGAATGAATTTTGAAAAAGGGTAATGAATTTACTTATTCTGTGAAACATGTGTATGCATTAAAACAGTTTAAATAACAGATCATATTTCAATATTTGCACATAAACTATGCAGCAGACAGTTCTTCAACTACAACTTTTAAACTATCTTATAAAACAATGAATATTTAACTATAAAGTCTTTGCATTTTATATGATTATATAAATTATGTTAATACATTAATGACAAACTATTATATATATTTTTTTTAATGCAACATATTTTAACAGATCAATAAATAGCTGATTATCATTAAATATTTTTATCAGTGAAATGATTACCTAAAATACATGCAAAATCATTTTAATCTGCAATTAATCGATTAAATAAAAAAACCTCACAAATTCTGCAATTTATTTTAAACATTGTCTTTATCTTTTTGTTTCCCAATGACCAGAAGTAACACAGTAATGGTGAACAGGCTGTAACTGTGGGCAATGTCAGCACTAAATAAATCACTTCTAAACCAGAAGGCTTGTTTCCAAGTTCCGTGAGAATATCTCGGGGTTTTGTTCACTTTTGCTCTATTAACCTTCTCACTACTGCAGGCTATCTCACTCAACATCACAAGAGTAAACTGGCTGTTAAAAACTAATAGTATATCTCTTTAATTAAATCTGCACGTCATTTTTGCACAGATGAACATCTGACAGAAGACAACTAGAAATGGATGATTGTGTTTAGTGTTGTACGTTGGTTGCTTGTTTTTGGGGGGATCAAAAATATTTAGAGATACTGATTTAAGGTGCAATTTTTTCTAGTGTTTTTGTTTGACAAAGAAAACTGGAGTCAACTAAGGATAAAAATAATAAATAAGGAGTAAATTACTTAGTATCTAGCTGTTAATGAACATTTAGTCTTAATATGTCCATCTTGTGAACAATTAAAAATATTTCTAACTCATTTACAATGTTAAGACGAAAATGAATTTTTAAAAGTAAAACCATTACCAATTCACATAAGAACTTTATTTTAGTTTTTACCAAATTATAAACTGTTCAAAGAGTCAAAAAAAATAATAATTAAATAATAATTTTTAAAAAATCCACTGTAATTGTATACTCCCTAAAACTTTCTTTTAATTTTTACAAATCTAAACTTTTAAATAGTCAAGAACCCTGTAATTATGTATCCACTCAAATTGTTTAGTTTTTCTATTAAAAAAAAGAAAAAAAAAGCATAAATTATGTCCCTACACAGTTAAAACATTATGTTTACTGTGAAGCCTTCAGTACTGAGAAGGTTAAGACACAAGGACACACAGGCGGTGGTGGACACTAGCTGGAGAAGGGGCGGAGATGCTCCAGCTGTATTTCTAGGGCTATCCTCTGTTCCATCACCTCCTGCAGCTCCTGATTGAGCTCACTGTTCAAACGAGTCAACATTGCATTGCGCTCTTTGTGTGTCCGTATTGCCATCACCAGATCACGCTTTCTGTCACGACTCACTTGTCTGAAGAACAAAACAAACACAGTTTAATAGATTAAAAAACACGTTCTAAAATATATTTAAAAAAAAAAACAACAAACAACAAACAAACAAAAAAACACACACACACACACAACAAAGAAGAACACTAAAATCTTCTTTTAAAAAAAAAAAAAAAAAAAAAAAAAAAAAAAAAAAAAAAAAAAAAAAAAGAAAAAAAAACATACTAAAAACACAGCTCTTGACTCAATTAATTAGATTTAATACAAGTGTTTTAAAGATTTAATAGATAGTAAATACCTTTTGAAAATGACTTGTATACAACCGATGCCTCATAGCTTATAGAGCATATTATGATTTCCATTCAAATTCCTCAGTTTGGAGTATGGGTTCCGCCCTCTGTGCTCACAATGTGTATTGTGCTCAAGTTAACACAATATAAAGCTCAGATGGTAGCAAAATGTTTTTGCTGATTAACCTTCTAGTGCTGTCATAGCCAAGTGAACAGGTGTGTTATAACAAATACCTGTGGAAGATGTCGGATGGTTTCCCTGGTGATGTGTCCTGATCTTCTCCAGAAATCCAAGTATCCTGCACATAAAAGAAATCACTGAATGTTAATAGCCATCCAAAATAATATGTTTTACTTAGTGGTTACTGGTATAAATATCGTCAGTTACAAACTGATTTTAAAATGATAGTTGTTACTATATTTTTTTTAACAAATGGTGTATTGGATTTACAAAGTAAAATAATAAACGAGAAAGCACATTGGTATCAAATAAACTTTTGAGACACACATATACACACAAGCGCACACACACAAAACTCCTATCAGCTCCCATTTCATTTATTTTACTGCAATTATTTTTCTTTTGATTAACACATTAGCATAAAATTATTTGAATAATTCCATTCTGTGAAACTGATTTGCAAGTGAGCTAGAATGACTTGCAAACTGCGATGCGAATCCCAACAAGGTGAATATCTGTGAATAACCATACACAGTTCAAACACTTACTTTCTTTTCACCCGATGAGCACGAAACAAAGGATTCAGCAGAGAAATCTGAAACATAGATTTTAGAATTAAAAACTTAAATGAATAATTACAATTAAGATGCATTCATCTTCAAAATATGTAGATGATTCTGTAGAAATATTTTTCAGGTTGTATATACTTGAAATATTAATAGTTGTGTGAAGTAATATTTATTATTTAGTTTTTATTATTATTCTTTTTTAAGCATCACATATAATATTATGGTTTATGTACAAATGTTAATTTTAACGTAAATTTATATAATTTAAATGCAATTTAAAAAATATTACCGCACCTGTAAATTTGTATTACCTACTAGTATATTTATAAATTAAAAGTGTATCATTGAAAAAAGTGAAACTAAGAATAGTTTTTTGTAGTATGCTATCAGTACCTTTCATCCCATTCTACAACTTTTAATAACTGATCAGTTATATTATTTCAAAATGATAATAACTTACCACCACTTGCAGAAGTAGAATTTGTTAGCTGGAAGAAATAAAAATGTTTATAGGATTATTTCAGTCACACACATATATATAATAATAATAGTAACAATAATAATGAAAAAACAAACAATACAATGAAATAAAAACCTAAGAAACACATTCCAGTTGACATCTATAATCAATCTGCCGTACACAAGACAACTTAAAAGTAAAGGGGATTAATATTCTTGGAATGAATTAATCAAATGAACAAACAAACAAACAATTTAACGACAAACAGTTCTGCATGCTAAGATGACTTTACTGGTAGAAAAATTTGTTTAAAATATTCAAAACCATCAGCCATTTTATTTTTCCTCTTTTCTTTTCTATTAATCTTGGGATTTTCATTATATGAAAAGAACAATAATTGGTCAAACAACTAGTGTGTAGATCTGTATTTATTCACGTTATAACAAAAAATGAGCAGGGCATAGCTCAGTGGTAAGCATGTTTACTCATGGTGCTGTAGGTCGATGGATCGATCCCACATGGTGGACCCATTGGGCTATGTCTCGTTCCAGCCAGTGCTCCACGATGGTATGTGCCATGGTATGTGCTATCCTTTGGGATGGTGCATATAAAAGATGCCTTGCTGCTAACAGGAAAAAGTAGGCTATGTGGTCGTGGCAGTGGGTTTCTATTTTCACTATCATAATGGTCCTTAACTATACTCCTGATGCCATATAACAGTAGATAAAATATGTTGAGTGTGTCATTAAATAAAACATTTCTCTCTCTCTCTAACAAAAAAACACAACTAAAGTGATGGCCATTTTAAGTTCTAGTGGTGAAATAATTTTAAATGCCTTTTGTTGAAAACATCAAACATTTTAGAAACTGTTATTAATAGTGCTTTAAAAATCATGAAGTTACTAAACAAGATAATTTAGGAAACTACAAAATTACAATTGAAATCAAACTGCTGTGCAGAAATCATTAATGTGCAAAACAATGTGCTTAAGTGGATGAAATATAGTAAGAAAAACATTGGAAATTTATAGCTAATATGGATTTACACCATCTAAAACTGGAAGAATGTATACAGAACTGAAATAAGTTTTCACTTTCAAATCAACAAATGTAAGCACTGACATATCAAGTCTCCTTACCTGGGCCCATTGCAGAAATGGCAATAATATGTTACAATATGACTTATGATGTACATATTATTAAAAATACTTCACTGCACATATATATTAAAAAACATGAAGCCCTAATGACCTAAATAACTTATATTAAAATATGTATAAAATAATTAGGAGATAACCATATGACATTTTTTAAATTAAAGGGTGTTACTGTCAATTTGATTCCACAAATGTTTACATTTGTAAGATCAAATCATCACCTTATTATGAAAAGGTCGTAAGTAACATTTTCTTGATTATGAATAAACACGAAAAATATATTTCAATGCCATCAGTTATCATCTTATATTGTTCACCATATCTTAATAATGAGTTCATCATTTACAACAATTGTTCAGTGATGAAAGAACGCACCAATGAAACAAAAATACTGATTGCAGCAGTTTGTCACTTACAACCTTTTCATAATGAGGTAACGAAATGGAAAATAACACTTGCAAATCATTATCTCCATTGTTTTTCAAAAGATTTAACTTTTTATTTGATTGTGGGTTTTTTGAGAATATCACTAACTATGCACCCTAGAATTGTCCATTTCGTCTGTTCCAACTAATCATGATGTCACCTTTCTGGGTGTTATTGTCTAACATTATCAACCAATCAAATTACAGAACATCATCCCATCAGTTTACAATAATAATAATAATAATAATAATAATAATAATAATAATAAGTAGTAGTAATAATAAAATAGCTGTAACATATTAAAATATCCAAAGTTACTAAAAATTACTTTTAAATAATGAAGTTGGTATTATGATTCCTTTTAACATCTCCATTAACACCTAAACAATCTAATGACGCCAAATCTTTGTACTTAAACAGGAACAAAAATCATAATGTAAAGGTTATGAAAGAACACACTATAATTTGACAAAACAATATATATTAAAAAGGAATTTTATAAAATCATTTTTTCCAAGTATAGACGAGACAGATCCTTATCAAAGTAAATAGTGTTCTTTCTTAACCTTTAGATTTTTCTTCTACTTTTGAACATCAGTGTTTTAGATCTTTGCTCATAAAACAAAAAACAAACATGCAGCATCCGTACCCACAACTGGTTCTAACAACAATTTGCTCAACCCTCAACCAACTGTAGTCATTATCTAACTGGTGTGAAAACCCTCAACCGACTGTAAATCTCACCAATTTCTTATAATCTAAAGAATAACATCTTCTGTGACGGTCTCGGGGTGAACGTGCTAATTGTTTTTTAAACTGCAAACAGATGTAAGCACAATGGGTCAGTAAAACCAGGAGTGACTGCTGTATAAGAATACCAGCTGTTGATGTCGAATGTTCAGTTTATACTCAAAATGGTTGCGTTAGTTAAGGCAAAACATATGTTAAAAGGTAACACAATTGCAAGAATATATACATATTCAGTTGTGTAAATAATGAGGATTTACTGTCCTCTTAACAGCCTCATCGGTATAATGCTGTTATAATGTTCTATGTTTGTTCAGTGCAAGTTCTTTGGACTCAGTGGGTAGGTATAGGGTTACTACACCCTCTTCTCTCTCACTAACTTCTAACTTGGTTACTACTAACCAGTAACTATCTGTTCTGGACAAACAGCTCAGGTATCTGAGGTATGTGCCCAAGTCAGGCATTTACTCTCACAGGTTATTCTGAATGTGCACATTAAATACCATGACCACAGTCTCAACCCGTCCAAAACAATCATTAAAAAAATGATTTCATGTAAAAATTGAGTTAATAGAACAACAGAAAAACCGAACACTCTTAGTTTATTATTTCTTTTAAATGAAGAAGAATTATAAATAAGATTTTAGTTTTTTTAAGTTTGGCATAACATTTATATTTCGAATTCAGAAGGGATAGGTTTTTGTTGTTGTTGTTTTTTGTTATTTTTATAAAACAATAAGAAGTGATGAAGTAATTCACACATATTTATATGAAAACAACTTCTCCACCAAGAATGTCACTTTTATATTTATCAACAATTGAACAAAATCACGTTGTTATGGTCTGACCAATGGAATGTCTTTAACTGCACTGACTATATATAAATGTAATTATACATTACAATAAGTAATTTGTTAATAATACTTTTTCATCAGTAAACCAAGATACTGCAGCACCAATGAAAATTCACAAAAATAACTGCACACATATTGAAGACAAACCTGGTTTGTTAAGGATGAGTCATTTTGCTTGACGTCTACAAACGATACAGACTTTTCTGAAACATCTATTGCACCAGTTCCCTTCATGTCCGTCAGTTTGCGAGCTGGGGGCTAAAAAACAGAACAGTACAGAGATAACTAGGGTTGACTGTGAAAAGCACATACAAATTTCATATGATTTGTGACCAAATTCAATATTTTACCAAATTCTCCATTCAGAAGAAAAATTGCTAAAATTAAAAACAAATAATAATAATAATAATAATAATAATAATAAAATTGCACCTTGAATTTAATACATTTAAGAAATGATATTTGTTTATATAATGTATAAACACAAACCAACAGATATATGTGAAAATTACATGACATAAATATGGTTCTTATTTGAGTTTGAGTTTGATTTAATAAATTAAAAACTTGTGGTTTTGTTTTGTTTGGTGGGGAAAGGGGAGTTTGCTGCTTATAACATTTACGTCTTGATTCCACATGTTGGCTAAAGAACATCACTGACTATAATATCCAGCATGAATATTCAAATTAAGTCTTAAGTACTTATAGTTAAGAACAAATATTGATCTTTAAAAAAAATATCTTCTTTTTTGTGTGTGTATATATCCAAAGCATAAATCTGTATAATAATAATAATAAAATTCTGCACATTATCACCAGTATTTAAACTTACATCTTTTGGTGATACCCTAGGTGGCACTGCAGGAGGAGGTAACAATGTTGTCATTCCTATTCAAAAATAAACAATATGAATACATGTGTTAAACTTGATATATCAATATAGTAATTTCAAGATTTCTGATATGATCTGTTAATGCACATTAAAGTGCTGAAGAATTCCAGTAGATACTATTCAATTCTCCGTTCAGAAGAAAACATATTTTTAAAAATCAAATTGCACCCTGAATTTAATACATTTAAAAATGATAATTGTTTATATAATGTATTTAAACAAGCGCACAATAAGTTTTATCATGAATAAACACATACCTCCTTCTAATTTGGTTTTGTAGTCTACTGACATACTGCGACCGTGAGCCCCTGGGGGTCTTGGGGGTGGGGCTGGCGGCCCCTGATTATCACAACTGATTGAAGACAGCAGAACATTTGGTCTCTCAGGGCCAGACTGCATTTCTTGACTAGGGGGTGGCTGTATCTTGCCCTGACCAACCATTGGAACTATAAGAGAACATTTTAAATTCTGAATCAACACATTACATCTAAATTTACACTTTCATTAATCA
This sequence comes from Peltospira operculata, assembly GCA_032361585.1. Classification (NCBI taxonomy): domain Eukaryota; kingdom Metazoa; phylum Mollusca; class Gastropoda; order Neomphalida; family Peltospiridae; genus Peltospira; species Peltospira operculata. The sequence continues at coordinate 6,474 of JAUTBY010233228.1, read as the reverse complement.
AAATATATATTTCATTATTAGTATACTTTGCCTACATCTATTGTTTTCTATCAAGTTTTTGTAGATGCTGCAATTTTCCACTGCACATCAGTATAATGGGTCATTCAAATATTACATAATGCTACTTCTGTCAAAATTAAACCCCACCCACACCCCAATAACACCCCCATAACGCTACATCATACACCTCCCATAAATATTATGTAACACTTCATATCTCCTTAAAATATTACATAACGCTTGGTGATCCTCCATCACCAACACAAAGACAAAACAACGTGGCAATGTTTATTTATACCCATGTTTATTATGATAGCATCATTAAAACTGATACACAACCCAGTTCAATACACCCCCACCACTTGTAATGCAACATAACATTTAAACATACCCCCACCTTCTAAGCATTACATAATATTTGAATTGTCCCTATCTTATGTACACTATTATTAGGCATTAAAGGTGCTACAGCTGTGTAGTAACAAATGTATGGTGACATAAGATAGCAAAGCGTGAGAGTCAAAATAGCATGTGATTTTGTTTCCAATATATCAATAAGTAATAACAAGTTAAATACCAATAGATAAGGTGTACAGTAAATACTAAATAACTAAACTATTTGGGCTTAAAATATTACAAATTTAAAACTAAACTATGTTTTGGATTTGGAACAGCCTTCGGCACTATGATTAAATGTATAATAAATACTAAAAGCAATGCAAAATCTAGAGTAAAATAACAATGGGCTGAAAGGGTGGTATGGTATTTCAATACTGAAGAACTGCATACCAACTTTATGATCTCTATTTGACTTGTAAACCTAATTTTATCATTTTCTAACTGAGCTAAATACTAGTAATTATAATTATCCATTGGGTAGAGGAGATGATCCACATGTAACTTAATTAAGTAAGAGGTCAAATTTATTCAAAGTAAAAATAAAAATAAACAGCAGGTTTTTTATTGTTGCAAATACATGTATCTAACACAGAAAGAGTGTTGAGCTTAGCGCCAAAACATTTCCTGCCTATTTTTAGATAAAGTATGTACTAAGTACAAGACCAAAAAGCTACAAAGTATAGCATGCATATTTTAAATAGTTCCCTTAATCTAGAAACAGTGCAGACAACAATAAGAAATCAAAATCAAATACTGACATAGAACTAACATAATGGAATTTTTATGTTTCATTTTAATTTACACGTGAAATAATCTTGAGGATAAATGGAGGATTGGTTCACTAACGAGTAGATGGATGGATGTACCAAATAATGTATATATCAATGTATATATTTACAGATGGATGAATGGAGTGAGAGAGAAGGATAGATGGATGAAGAGGTAAACATTAGTGATCAGATAGATGTCACTATTACTGCTATCACAAATACCTGTATTGGCATATTTCATTATTACTGTTATCACAAATAATTGTGTTCGCATGTTTCACTATTACTGCTATCACAAATACCTGTGTTGGCATGTTTCTTTAGTATAAATCATGTTTCACTATTACTGCTATCACAAATACCTGTGTTGGCATGTTTCTTTGGTATAAATCATGTTTCACTATTACTGCTATCACAAATACCTGTGTTGGCATATTACTGCTATCAGAAATAACTGTGTTGGCATGTTTCACTATTACTGCTATCACAAATACCTATGTTGGCAGGTTTCTTTAGTATAAATCATGTTTCACTATTACTGCTATCACAAATACCTGTGTTGGCATGTTTCTTTGGTATAAATCATGTTTCA
>JAUTBY010227675.1:0-11964 GCA_032361585.1 Peltospira operculata | reverse complement strand
GATTGCGTTGTTAAGTAAAAGACGTGATTGCGTTGTTAAGTAAAAGACGTGATTGCGTTGTTAAGTAAAATACGTGAGTGTGTTGTTAAGTAAAATACGTGAGTGCATTGTTAAGTAAAAGACGTGATTGCGTTGTTAAGTAAAAGACGTGATTGCGTTGTTAAGTAAAAGACGTGATTGCATTGTTAAGTAAAAGACGTGAGTGTGTTGTTACGTAAAAGACGTGATTGCGTTGTTAAGTAAAAGACGTGATTGCGTTGTTAAGTAAAATACGTGATTGCGTTGTTAAGTAAAAGACGTGGGTTGTTATTTCAGGAAGCTGGAGAAGCGGGTGAAGGAAGTGATGTTCAGAAAGCAGGACTACAAAGGCTGGTACTACGTCCCCTCGGACAAGTACAGAATTGAGAAATCTCGCGAGGCTGAATTAGAAACGAGTGCCATGAGAGGCACCGGTCCTGTGTGACGCGGGAGGAATTTAACACAAAGAACATAACTGTCTTAGTGCTGATGATAACACGTTTTGTTTAAAAAAACAAATGGATTAGGAATGTTTTCCATCTGACATGGCATTCTCTTAATGTTTAAGACACACACTGTTCTTAAACATGGTAGGAGGATGTAAACAAATGATATGTGCTACATGTTTGTATTTTTAATTTTCAGAGGGATAATTTATTGTGAAATTAATTTTGTATTGAGAATCTTTAAAAAAAAGAAAGATATTTAGATGCATATTTTATTAATAACGGTTTCAGTATATGGGAAAGTACATTTTTCAATTTGAATCTGCCCACTAGAGTTGTTTAATTTATTAAGTGTGATGTAGCAGGGATTTAAATATGAATAAGATAACTGTAAAATTATACACCCTCCCAAAGTATGCTTTTTAAAAAGAAGAAACTCTACACAAAAAGAAAATCTACTTTATGATACTTGAAAGATTTTGTGTAGCAAAGATTTAGGAAGCAGAACTTATTTTTATTTACATGTGCAACAAATTATCAGCCTCTCATGAATTAAAGTTGTAGATGAAACACCTCAGATACAAAGTAACTCAAACCAGTCATGTGAAGAGTTTTTCTAGTGTAAATATATGAGTGAAGAGTATGCCTTGTTGTTTCCTCACATTACTATCATTAATGTGTTTCATCACATTACTATCATTAATGTGTTTCCTCACATTACTATCATTAATGTGTTTCCTCACATTACTATCATTAATGCAAAATAATTTGTCACCTTATTATGAAGAGGTCATAAGTGACATTTTCTTGGTTTTGAGAAACCCCCAATTTTGTTTTCAACACCATCAGTTATCACCTTATATTATTTATTATATCTTAATAATGAGTTCATCATTTACAACCATTGTTCACTGATGAGAGAAGGCATCAATGAACATCTATATGAAACAAAAACATTGATTGTGACAATTTGTCACGACCTTTTCATAAGGTGAAAATTTGTGGTATGTAAAATTCTGTGTATAAAAGATTCCTTGCTGCTGATCAAAGAGAGTAGCCTATGAAATGGCAGTGGCAGACTTCTGCGAGTGGAGAGGACATCGTAGCTCAGTAGAACATTCGCTCATGGTGCAGTGGGTCATCAGATCAATCCTACCTGGCAGACTTTCTGAGCTACTTCTTGTTCCAACCAATGATCCACGACTGGTGTATCAAAGATTGTGGTATGTGCTTTTTGTCTGTGGGTTGGTGTGTATAACAGATCGAAACGAGTGGCCTGTTTGGTGGCAACTATTATCATGGTGCTTAACCATATGCCTGGTACCATATAACCCTAAATAAAATGTGTTTTGTGTGCTGTTAAATAAAACATTTATCTCTTGCTTATCCAAGAACGGTCAGTGCTACACAACCATAATGTATTGAGTGCATAATTAAATAAAAACACAGAGCCACTGCTCCACAACTCGTGTAACAAAGGCTGTGCCACTTTCTGTGGGATATTGCATATATCTGAATTTCCTTAATTACCAACTAAAATGTATTGAGTGTGTTGTTAAATAAAACATTTCCTTCCTTCCATTAAGGTCAGGCCAGGAAACTTACTGTGTGCACATACCATCACATTTGAAACACCTACCACGAGACCAACAAATAGCCCAGTGATGGATCAAGAAATGTCTCTCCCCCCACCTCCGCCTCGGACCGAGTCACTGGGCCCACGCGCGGGCATGTCTGAAACTATTGAGTATGTGGACACGTAAATACGTTTCCCCCCCCCCCCCCATCAAGAAATGTCCAAGTGATAGTTGTTTCGTCACCAGGCTTCATAAGTGCTGTTTCTGTTTCCAGTCAGTGCTCCAATCGATATAAGTAGCAAGAACATGGCATATGCTACCTTGTCCATGAGATAGCAGCAAAGGATCTTTTATATACAATAATTAGAAAGTAGCCCATGTAACGATGATGGATTTCCTGTCTGAATGGCACGAGGGTAACTCGGCAGCCTAGTAGTGAAAGCACCCACTGACGTGGTCCATCTAAGATTGAAGCCAGTCCATAAGCCACTGTCTACCTATGTTTCTGACTTAAATATTTCCGATGCCAATAATATATATCCATTAATAAAATGTGTTGAATGCATTATTAAATAAAGTATGATGGCATATAATCTTGTGTTGAATATGTCATTACATAGAACATTCTTTAGATCTTATTAAGTTAATTATTTTTAATGCAATTAAACATCAACAACACACAGATGAGTATAAAAAGGACATCTTTATTTTTGTATGGAATGAACATCTTGTCCATAAAGATATTACAGAAGAAACAGTGTAAGAAAGAAATGATCATCATTTATATACATGTAAGTTATTTCAAATAAATATACATTGTGTGTAACTAAAAGTAAATATAACCACATTTCCCCTCCTGGTGACAAACAAAACAAAGGATCAGTGTTAACAAGAAAGGAAACACGGCCATTTCACAGGCTACCTGTATCAGGCTACAGATAACACAGTACATACCATGGTCTTTTTCTTACAACAGGTGTGCAAAACTGACTAGAATAAGAAATATTCAAAGGATCTATCAGGTAGGATTGATCTAACAACCCACTGCATCATATTATACTACCTGACCCTAATAATGCAAAAACTCCTGCTGAACATAATTCTCTGATTGTAGTAACATATGTAGCCGACATATTTTTAATAATGAAATTATTAAATGGTAATTTTTGTAATTCAACTCATGAGTGCTTGTACTTCAATTTTATGAATTTATTTTCAAACTGCTTATTTATCTATTTCATCTATCAGTATAACAAATTTCATGGTATGTACTATCATGTATATGGGATGCAGTTAATCGGAAAAGTATCTCGGGTGGCAGCAGCAGGTTTGGTCTCTTGTTACATGTGTGGTCCTTAATTATGTCTGAAGTCATATAACAAATAAAATGCATCATGAAATAAAACATTTTCTTCCTGTCAATAAAATACATGTCATTAAAATAACCAAATGCCTGACAACCAAAAGCCAACGTTTAATAAACCGTTCTAGTGGTGTCAAATAAAACAAACTTTTTATTTATTTCAATACAGATCTTGGGCATCATTTAATCTGATGCCAAATTGGAATGCAGGTTTAAATGGTCATGTGTGTGCTTATCTCCTTAAACTGGAGCAATGAAAGACATGTTTATTTTTAAAAACAGGAATACTTATCCTCTGCACGTTTTTGTAATGCTTTTCAGTATACAGGTCAAGATTTTTGGAGGCGACGACCGGGTGGGTAAAATAAAAATGAGAGAGCATGGACATTTTGAAGTCCAGAAACCAAAATGACAATGTGCAGCCATGTCACTGTACTTAAAACTTCAGGATATTCTTTAAAGCTACTATGTGGGAATTTTTTTATTATTTAAATATTTAGAAGAAACGATCTAGTTTTAATTTATTCCAATGAAAACGATCAGCTACTATATCTTTCTAGGTCAAGCGCTTATATAGGATTGCGTGTAAAAAGCCAGTCGCTTCGATTTCGAACACATTCGCAACGCGGGATTCCGTTGTATGAGATAATGTGATACTTTGACTGTTTAGAGAAGTGAATAATGGCGACGACACCTGAAACAAGGAAATCAACAGCGTCATCATTAAAACGACATAGATGGTGTTAAAAATAGCATAAAATCAACTTTTCTGTTACACAATATGGCAGCTAGCCTTGTGGATTATGTAATAGACATTTGATGATATCCGTTGATAGCGATGACTGAGAAGTGTCAGAGTAATACTGTTGTGCTTAAATTTTGAATTAATAACCAATGACAATCAGACATATATCCGGACATAGTAGTTTTAAGTTTGTTATTTGCTCACTCCCAGAGCCACAATATCCATAAGGCTGATTAAGCTGACGCCTAGGGGCTGACCAAGAGCAAGGATCTTTCGAACCTTTTTCTTGTGGTTTTTAATGTAGTGGAAGGACCCATAGAAACTCAAAGCTTGCGGGCACTGTTCACCCCTCCCTCACCCCCACACACCTAGTTACGGCTCTTGTTAGAACATCCCAACTTTTTTTACTCATCACTAATTTACTGATATCTTTATAATAAAATCATTAAATTTATAAAATTTTTAAAAAATATAAATGATGGAATTCGAATGGTCTGATGATGTTCAAGTTAAATCTTAAATATAACCAATACCACATCCATACTGAAATGAATATATTATGTCAAAACTATTTACATAAACATATCATACTATTTTAAACAATCATTCATAACAAGACACAATCCAGTATTATTTAGTTTACTGTTTATTTTGTGATTGGCAATAACCCAATACTTTAAAATATTTGGGTTTCTTTCTTAAAGTCATAATTAATTACTTAATAATTCAGTTATTAGTTAGTAATTGAATGAATATAAAGTTCACTTCAATTTTAATATTTAGTAATCACTTCATATTTAATAATAATTTTGTGGTATTATACAGTTATTATACAAAATCACTTGTTTAATTATAATTTAGTCATGTAATATTTCATAACCATTTAATGTTTAATAATGATTTATTTAATATTGTTATTTTGATTTTTAAAAAAAAAAAAATTAAAAAAAAAAAAAAAAAAAAAAAAAAATTCGAGCTAAATTAAAAATGCTGTCAAAGTAATTTTAACAATTTTCCCTCTCACATCCATAAACCTAACTCATGGGTTACTAGCAAATACAACAGTGTAGCATAAAACAAATGATAAAACTAAATAATAACAAAACCAAAAGTCTAATTCCAGTCAGGGCTCTATATTAACTCACAGCACGAGGGACATACATTTTATAATAAATCATAACAAGTTTGATAACACTTTGAACAAACATTTAACAATGTGATGTCATTTTGTACATTTACCAAGTTGTGATGACATCATATATAGTAGGGACAATGTGATTGACAAGTAAGAGCCAATGAAATTAATGGTTAAACCAATGCAGGATATTTCTCACTCAGAAAATATGAAATTTGCAATACTGCTCCAATTCAGTGTCACAGGTCCAATTAAAGTTATGGAAATATCCGATATTGGCAGAATAGTTAACGTAGACTACCCAATAGATCGAAAAGTTGATTTAGCCAAGGGGATTCAACTGTATATACATAAATATTGATCTTGAATTTACCTAGATACTTTGAAATCATAATTAAATTAACATGGCTGTTAAGGTCCCAGTCCCACTGTGGCCATTTTTGGCTGCAAACTAATATGTACCAGCATATGTTGCGCATCATGTATCATCATAAAGATTCAAATTAGTTCGCTGCTGCTTTCATATTAGATTGGCCATAATGATTGTTCTGAAATGTTCAAAACATTTGCTGGGGTCCCGCGACCATTTGCAGGTGAATAATTGTTTCTTTATTCATATTGATTTCCCAAACCAGGACTTCTGGAATGTTTCTAAATATTACTAGCTGTATGGTCAACAGTTATGAAAATTCTGTGGCCATACTTAAAATTAACAGTAATGTAATTATGTCCTGGCCCAAGTCTAGAAATCACACTGGGCCATTGTACCAAGGGAATTATTTTGACTGACCTAACTGGTGGGTCACAGTAATATTTTAACTCGCCCGTACAACTTTTGAATGGCCAGTCACCAAATTATACAATACTGAGGATAACGTGCATATTTTTGGTCACCCAAAGCTATTTTGACTTGCCACAGGCGACCGGAAAGTGCACATCCTGCTGTATTGTAGAAGTCCTGTCAAACTATTCACTACAGTTGAACAGGGGCCTAATGCTAAAACCCTGACTGGCAGTTTTTACTCTTGTAGAATTGTTAAGACGAACAACAACCCAGACACACAGCTGTCAATCACTGTCAATCACAAGTTGTCTCATCACATGGGTAACAAGTTATCGTCTCTCTCCTCCTGCTCCTCCAGCTGGCTATCACCAATTCCTTGATATCTCCGCTGTCCCTTGTTGCCAGTACCTGATCTGCACACAAAATTACACCCATCCTATAAATAAAAATAAAAACCTTTTTGGTTAAAATAACATTTAAAACATTTACTGCAGTAATTTAATCTGGGATAAGAATTATTAACCCAGTGACTTTGTCTCTTAAGAAACTAAAAGCACCAATCAGAATAAAATACAATGGCCAGTTGTAGAGCAATGACTAGAATGAGAAAAAGCTATTTAAAAATGTTTTTAAATATTAAAAAAAGCAAATTTCTGGCTGCTGGATATCTCATTATTTGACTCATAAGTCTTACAAAAATAATCTGCTAACCCCCCCTCATTAGAACCAAGGTAACTTTTATAAACACTATCACACACAGTACATACCACCATCTTTTTTATACCAGTTGTGGAGTACTGGCTAAAGAAACGACTTGAAAATAGGTCCACCAGAATGGATAAACAAAAATAACAATAATAAAATCATTAAAACAAATTCAATAATAAAAATAATAATAATAATTAAAAAAATTAAAATATAAAAAAATATATAAAAAATAATAATAATATAAAAATAAAAATAAATATTTCTAAAAGAAAAGAAGTAGACTTACAGCTTGGAGATTTCCAAAGTCTTGCCAGAATGAGTAGTTGGGAATCTGTTCCATGCCTTTACTACCGAGAACAAATCTCTGATACAGAGCACCTACAACCAGATACACTGCGACCACAGAACAAAACCTGAAAAACAAACAAATCAACGAACGACTGTAAACTGATAGTGTGCATGTTCTGTAATTTGACTGGATAATTATGTTACTTTTCCGAGATCAAAAAATAATAACTGCCAAAGTTTCTGCAATGGTCCTCATTTGAAATTCACGATCGAGTAAAAATTCGATTTCATTGTTTTATATTATGTATATAATTGAGCACATTTTATCTACGGTTATATTGTCTCAGGCATATAGTTAAGGACCATTATGATAGTGAGAAAGGAAACCCACTGCCACCACATAGGCTACTCTTTCCAATTAGCAGCTAGGGATCTTTTATATGCACCATCCCATAAACAGGATAGCATACACCATGACTTTTGATACACCAGTTGTGGAGTATTGGCTGGAACAAGAAGCAGCTGAAGGGTGGCCTGGTGAGAAGAAGGTGTAGTGAATGGAGGTGAAGTCTCACACAATGAGGAAGATGGAGCCGAGGCTGAGAACGCTCGAACTGGTTTGGTCACAGATCTCCTTGTGGTCGAGCTGAAAGAGGTAGTAGCAGTCGGCCGTCTTGTTTCGGTTCTCTTCCAGGACCAACATCCCCGGGTTTGTCTGAAACAACACGAGACATTAACCTTCTGATTACTGCAGGCAAGACATCTCACTCAATGTCACAAACACTGATGTGCTAGTTACTGCTAACTGTATTCTCCATTAATGCATCTGCCCACCTTTTTATAGACTGGTAGTAACTAACTTTATGATTATAAAAGGAAATATTCATGTTAGACCTAAATATGATCTAAATTACTTGCAATTAGAACAGTCAAAAGCAATTATAGATATATAGATATAGATACACACACACACACACACACACACACACACACACACACACACAAACACAGTGGGTTCCGCGTATTTGTATAGGCTGTGTGCAAACGAATCTTATTCAATTACCCAATACCTGACCTGTTTCAATTAGTTTTAATAAAATAATAATTAATGTTTTATTATTAAAGAAATAACCAGTATTTTCAGTATTTTCTTCAAGCTCAAACGTAGAATGTTATTCTAACACAGAGTGATATGTTCGAGAGTGTACTACTACCCTACTATGACAATAAACCAATCGTTGTTTTGACCTGGATTTGTATGATTTTGTGGTTGAAATACAAGGTGCAAATTATTACAGTCATTCCTCTCCTCACTACCGTTAATCAATTATGTGAAAACAAAGACGAACGACTTTGTCCAGTTGTTTAGTAAACTAGCGCTTGGAATTAGAGGTCTTACGCGAGTTATTTGGAAATACCATATTTTTTGGCTTGAAATAAACAAATTTTAAACATTGTGGAATTTAAACATGTTTTGAAACAAAAATATTCTATTTTCTTTTGCAAATATGGGGAGTGTGCTCATTGAGTCTATTTGATTACATGGTGTGTTTAGCATACAATTAAAAGCAAATGGTTTCAGGTTTGAAAATATATTGCAATTAGCCAAAATATTCAATTACCCGGTATGCAATTATGTGGAACCCACTGTGTATATGTGTATACATAAATACACACACACACACACACACACACACACACAGGTATATTTGTCCATTCCTTCAACCTTTGACTGACATTTCAATACAATTTCATAGACTATAAACTAAACTAGACTCATACATGCAAATACAAATAAATAAAATGTAAACTCACATCAGTGGCCTGTTCGTCACATGTGAACATGATAACAGCTTTCCTTGAACCACTGTTACAGTGTTGATGATACTTGTCACCATCACCATACTCCAGCAGAATCCAGTTAGCTGGAAAAAGAGGGAGAAATGTTTTGTTTAACAACGCACTCAACACATTTTATCTATCATTATATGGTATCAGGAGTATGGTTAAGGACCATTATGAGTCAGAATGGAAATCTTCTGCCACCACATAGATTACTCATTCCAATTAGCAGCAAGGGGTCTTTTATATGCACCATCCCAGAAAGGATAAAACATACCATGGCCTTTGATACACCAGTCATGGATTTAGCTGAAAATGTTACAATTATTTTAGTTTCACTTTTAGTGGCTTGAGACCAGTTTGTATACAGTATTCCTCAATACAGCAGACTTGGGATTGATTTGCATCTTAAAGCTACTATGTTGGGAATGTTTTTATTATTTAAACATTTAGAACGAACAATCAAGTTTGTTTTTGTCCAGTGGAAGCGGTCAGTGATACAGCCAATTTGCTATTCTAGCTATCTAGGTCAAGCATCAATATAGGATTTTGTGTAATCCAAGCCAAAAGGCGGTTATCCCCATTGTTTGAGATCAAGTGGTACTTTGACTGTTTTGGGAAGTGAGTAATGGTGATAACACCTAAAACAAGGAAATCAACTGAGAAAGTAATAGCTTCGTCATTAAAATGATAATGTTAAAAATAGCACAAACTTGACTTTTCTGCTACAAAATATGATGGCGAGTCTTGTGGATTATGTAGTAGACATTTGATGATATCCATTGATACTGTTGTACTTACATTTTGAAATATTAATCAATGACAATTTGATATATCCGGACATTGTAGGTTTAAATACATGGTTGTAATTAAATACTAAGCTGTTACTTAATGTACAAAGTAATATATAATTAACATTCTAGTGCCATTAAGTGATCTGATGTATTTTGAAACGTATTTATATTTAACATCAATAAATATCAATGTCAATCTTCACCATGGAAAATTATTTGACTTCATGTGAGCAATCAAAATGGTTTCATATAAAATGTATTAACATTTTACTACCAGACTATCTATCAGCTAGTCTCCTAAAACCTTTGAGGGAAGTGTGAATGATCACAGTATTGACTGTATCATATTTCAGTATCTGTAAGCATAAGCACAGAATGTCACATAAACCATTTTAATAAAAGCCATTATTATACATCTATCAATGAGATGTTCTGTGTCAATACATGAAAACATTTTACAGTTACAATTTGTTCTCTCCAAAACACACATAGTTTGGTTGAAAGGATAAAGTGAAACCAACAGGCGTAGTTGAGAAAAAGTTATAAAATTAAATATACACACGCCCATCCATGATATTAGCGTCGGTGTATTTGCCAACATTGATTTTTAATGAAGTATCCTTGATCTTCGTTTGCAACACACCGACTCCTTTAGCAGACCCATCAGCCTCCGCATCTGTGCATATCCCAATACTGTACTTGTATTCTCCTTTTGCATCTTCAACTGAAAACCTAAATTAAACAAAGACTGAAAATATAGAGGATGTTATAGGAGTGTTTATGACAAAAGATGCCTAATTTTTCTATTTGCCGAGCAAGGGCAAGGAAAATATAATATTTAGGCATGTGTGTCTTAAACACTGTCTGTAAGAAATACAAATGTAACATTCTATTTTTTCTTTCACACCAATAACTGTCACGTAACTTCACTCTCAGAAGACAAAATGAGATAAAACTGGTAAGAATTAGGTTTATAAAGGATTTAGTGATATACAACACTGATTTTGCATTGTTAATTAATCAAATAACGGGAAACCTCAAAACCTACCTTAAATAACAAAAATTATCACTGACACATCTTTGAAAGCAACAAGTTCTCAACTGCATTTATACTGGAAATTATGTAACAGTTACTGGTGCAAATAAATTATAAAATACACTGATGCATATTATAAAACGTAAAATGCATCTAGGGGCACCAGTGCAAAATGTCAACATATGTCCATGTTTGGATTTTCTATTTGTTTTAAAGATATAAAAAGTAGGATTTAAAAGTTTTGTAAACTGATTTCAATAGTAATATAATTAAGGTAAAATAATATACTGTTATACTGATTGAGCGATTATAATGGAATGCACAACGAGTACTCCAGGATACATCACACCTACTGACCTAGGCTACACCAACCTAGCTACAGGTCAAACATTGATACTTGACAATATTCTTTGCTAATGCACATGTAGAATATCATTAATAATTCAAATGATAAAAAAAATATTCAGGGAGATATGATTTTTGGCAGGTTAACAGAAAAAAGCTTCTCCATATTTAATACAACAGAATACTATTTAACACTGGTTATAGTTTAATTACCAAAAATATTTAAATTTTACCTTTTTATGTCATTGCAAAAACTAAATCTGTACATGGTTGGAAGTTGACAGTTGGAGTAGCAGCCCCATTCCTATAATTATATATATATATATATATTTTTTAAAGTGTAAAAATTATGGGTAATGCTTGTCATGTGATTTTCTAAATTGCAGACAACAGTAATGTGAGTAATCTGTGACAACTAGTGCTCATTATCCAGGAGTACTCGTCGTGCTTTCTGTTAACACAAAAAGTTTATGCACATGTGCAATTGTAATTACACAATATAACATTATATTATTTTACCTTATGTTACTATTCAAATCAAATAACAAAACTTTCAAATCCTACCTATTATATATTTTTTAAACACTAACTTGGTCAGATGTTGACATTTTGCACTGGTGCCCCTAGGTGCATTCAACGTTTTATAAAGTGTATCAGTATACTTTTCAATATTTCTTTTGCGCCAAAAACTTTTACGTAACTTTCAGTACAAATGAAAATGAGAACTTGTTAGTTTTGGGAGCTGTGTCAGTGATAACTTTTGTTATTTAACGTAGGTTTTGAAGTTACCTATTGATTAATCCCATTGAGAGAGAGAGAGAGAGAGAGAAAGAGAGAGAGAGAGAGAGAGAGAGAGAGAGAGAGAGAGAGAGAGAGAGAGAGA
>JAUTBY010225453.1:0-11993 GCA_032361585.1 Peltospira operculata | reverse complement strand
TCTCTCTCTCTCTCTCTCTCTCTCTCTCTCTCTCTCTCTCTCTCTCACACACACACACACACACACACACACACAAAGACAAGGCTTCTAGAATTTTAATAAAATCCACTAGCCATAGGATCAGTGATTTTCAAAATTCACTAACCTTGTTTAAAATTCCACTAGCCCTACTTATTTTCTGTTATAGTGTGTATTGTTATTTTCTTCTCATTTTCATTAGCCATTGAGCCAGATGATTGTAGTTAATTACTAGCCCAATGTGGAAAATCACTAGCCAAGAGAGTGGGACTAGTGTATTCTAGAAGCTCTGACTCAGAGTACAACGGTTTAAGCGTTCAGTAATGATAACATAATTATGGCTATTTTATGGCAACCCATGTGAATTCAGATTGAGGCAATTCACAAGGATCCTGTGATTTTTAGGGTATCCTTAATCTACCCAAATTAAAGATGTTAATGGGAAATTACTTCTATACATAATATGTATATATTTTTTAAATTTTAATTTTACTACCAAAAAGAGAAGAATTATTATCTTACCATAAAACACTCTAGCCAAAATAAATATATGCTGCAGTCAATTATTAAAATTTCACTGTTCCTCTCGAACTAAACATATTTCTTTGGATATTTTAATGTGGAAAGAATACATGACTCATAACACTTTTTATATCCCAGTTTAAATGAAATTTGTTTTATAACTCTTTCTGTTAAGATGCCAGCTATTTAGATGTAATTATTATTATGATGCAGTTGTTGAAAATGATGTTGTATATTCCATCTTGCATGAAATAATGATACTATATGTACAATATATTGGTAGCATTTCCTTTTTTATATGCACCATCCCAAACAGGATGGTACATGCCATGGCCTTTGTTACACTAGAATGATACATAGCCGATTGGGTCAATGAGGATAGATAGATCTAATGGCCTAACTTTACCATGAATGGACACTACTTCTACCATATATCTATGCCAATATAACCTTTTATGACAATTCTATGAGAATGTGCATCCTCATATCAATCCCACATGGTAGAGCTTTTGGGCTACTGCTTATTACAGCCATTGCTCCACAGCTGGTGTATTAAAGACCATGGTATGTGCTATCCTGTCTATGGGATGGTACATATGCAAGATCCCTTGCTACTAATAGGAAAGAGTAGCTTTATGTGGCAGCAGGCAGTTTCTTTTCTCACTATCATAATGGTCCTAACTTCACATAACTGTAAATAAAATGTGTTGAGTGCATCATTAATTTAAAAAAAAGTTCTCCCTTTCTTTCTCCCTCTCTCTCCCTCTCTCACACATACATATACACAGAGAAAGAGAGACAGGACACATGCACACACGAATACACACACACACACACACACACACACACACACACACACACACACACACACACATACACACACACACACACACACATGCATGTTTTAAGCCAAGGTTTTTCAATTTAAAAAATTGTGTTTTGTTAACCTAATATATTTAAAATGTAGTTGCTCTCCATGTTTTAGCAGTCCACTGTTTCAACTAATATATTTAATCTACCTCAGCTGCTCATTTTAAAATTTCTGATCAACTTCAGTAGATACAGCTTCTGTAAATATGGGTTACCAACCTTCTCAAATTATCTAAACAATTCTCTATCTAGAAGCACAGAATGGGATTAAATGTTTATTTCCGTTACATTTGATAGTTGGGATGGACCAGCTGTGCTGTATCTATGGAGTATCTATGGAAGATGCCATATATCTAAATTACTGTCTTATGATCTCTAATGGCAGGGCTTCTTCCAAAGAAACATGGACTAAATTTCTGTGAAGATCTATAAAGCTATTTCTTATGCTCCATAACAATGGCCATGGTATGACCTGTCCTGTGTATGGAATGATGCATCATAAAAGATTCCTTGCTGCTAATGAGTTACAGTATCCCATGAAGTGACAGCAGCAGGTTCTCTCTCTTGTCATCCGTGTGGTCCTTAACCATATATCTAATTGTACATACCCATAAATGTATAAACTTTTTCATTAAATAAAACATTTTCTTTTATCCAGATATAGACAGATTTCACTTCATTTTTATTTTTTATGAAAAAAATTATTCAAGTAAAAATAGATTGAGGTTACTTTGGGCTATTTGCAACAGTTTGCTTGTACTAGTTTGTATCACTAGGTTTCTCCTTGTAGCAGCTGTTACCTTGCTCAATATAGAAAAATCAAGATGTGAAAACAGCTATAGATCACATATGAACCTTGCTATATGTTAGTAGGTGACATTTTATGAGACTTCACGACTTGGAAATCATTCTGATCTGATTGTGGATTCATCAATTGTATCCGTGTTTATTATTTGATCAATCCATGTGTGTTCCCTCCCTGCAGCTCTCCATTGTTAATCTACAAAAATTATTTATCCATCAAATAGCATGCTCAAACATCCATCCATCTTTCAATCACTAATTCAGTGTATCTTTATATTCATCACCCAGCTTTACATCTAGTTTTCCATCCATCCATCCATCCATCCATCCATCCATCCATCCATCCATCCTTTACATTTAACCTTCCAACCATTAATTTGTTTTTTTTCACCCTGCTTTTCGTTCATCCATCCATTTGTTTTAATTTCAGTATCTTATTAATCCATCTATCCAGTATTTCATTCATTCATCTATTCATTCCATTTTTTGGCACCCAGTCCTTTATTCATCCATGAAGTATTTCATTGATCCATCCATTTGGCTTTACATCCATTCTGTCATTCATCCATCCAGCATTACATTCAGTCTGATTATCCAACTGCTCTTTGTCTGATACCCAGTAGCCAATTTGCTTTATGTGCTAGGGTGTCATGAAATGTTCATTTATTCATTCATTCATTCATTCGTCTGTTTGCCCTTCTGTGTCATTATTTGTCCATCTTGTTCACTGAACCAACTTTGTCTTCTGTCTGTCTGTCTGTATGTACATGTGTAGGTATGTGCAGGATCCCAGACTTTGCATATGACAGATGTAACTATGTTAGACATCAACAATATTCATTTATGGTGTGGAGGGGCATTTACATAGCCCTACAGCCTGAATGTCAATCCACTTCTGTTGATGCAAGTGAATAAAATATTGTTTTAAAAATAGTGGCTATTGGTGTTACAGAAATATATATTTGTGCATTTGTTTTGAATGTGTTAAGAAATAATGTTATGTAATTATAATTGAACAAAACAATATAACTTACACATTTTTGATAAAATTCAAACAAATTCAAGTGTAAACAAGATAGATCAAAACAACATTAAGAAATGGAAATGCCTTTGTTACACAAGTTGTGGAACAGTGGCTGGAACAATAAATAGCTGAATTGGTCCACTAGGTGGGATCAATCCAATGACCCACCACACCATGAGCAGATACTTTATTTCTGAGAGGACCAGGATATATCTTAAAGGTAAAAGTGTTCGCTGATGGTGTGGTGAGTCATTGGATCGATTCCACCTGGAGGACCCCTTATGCTATTTCTTGTTCTAGCCAGTGCTCCACAACTGATGTATCAAAGGCCATGGTATGTGCTATCTTGTCAGTGGGATGGTGCATATAAAAGATCCCTTGCTGCCAATTGGAAAGAGTACCTTATGTGCCAGAAGTGGGTTCTATTTTCACTATCACAGTGATCCTTAACCATGTGCCTGATGCTATATAGCTATAAATAAAAATGTGTCGAGTGCATCATTAAATAAAACATATCTCTCTCTCTATCTCTATCTCTAGCTCTCTCTTAACAATATGTCTGATGCCATATAACCATAGATAAACGTATTTTGAGTCTATCCTTAAATACATTACTCTCTCTCAGCTACATTCTGTTAATTGTATGAACGAAAACTATTATCTGTATAGTACTGTCCTTCATTGGTACTAGAGTCCATCAAAGTAACAACTCTGTAATTATGTCATTGACACAAAATATATATTTCTTAAAATGTGCTAATGCTTTTGTTGAACATTTATTTTGTATCCTCTACTATAATTATATTAGCACCAGGAATAGATATACAAAATACTGAGGTATTTTAAAAGCGAATATTCCTTTCTTCGAGTTTTAAAATTGATTATGTGAGGTTATTCTGAGGCCAGGTCTTCTGCACGTGGGTGTAATGAGTTGTCATTGTTCTTGACAGCAGTGCAGAGAAGTGTCATTACAGAAACACACTGACGATTGTCTGTATATTTACATATGTATGTAGAGATGTCGTAACAGCCACTGGTTACATGAGGACATTCATTAATTCACACAGATATTTATGACTGCTGAACCAGAAAGTGATAATTAAATCAATAATATTAGAAATTGTAGTATGGCAAAGTGGTTTAAATAGCTTGTTGGAGTGTGGTCGGTCTGAGAAGTGCGGATGTATTTTATTTAAGGACATACTTGACCCTTTTTATGGTTACTCTAGAGCAATCCATAGTGCACATAAGGGCAAACATGCAGAAAAGATATGTAACACTATAGCGATAAAATTAAACTTTATTTGCCCACTTTATCTGTCATTTACTGCACATAGAACACTATTTGGTGTCAATATTCATTGCAGATTTATTTAGCGAAATGAAGTTTTTAAACATGTCCCTCATATGGTTAAGGACCATTATGATAGTGAGACAGGAAACCAGCTGCTGCCAATAAGGCTGCTCTTTCCGATTAGCAGCAAGGAATCTATGTACCATCCCATAGATAGGATAGCACATACCATGGCCTTTGATAAACCAAACATGGAGAACTGATTGGAGCAAGATGTAGCACAGAGCCAGAGGGTCCACCATGGGGAATTGATCCGACAACCCACTGCACCACTGAGCTGTAAGCTCTAAGGTGTCCAGAAACACTATACTAAAACTGATGTGTTAAACAAGAACATTTACTTAATATAAAATCATTTCTTTAAAGATATTTTTACAAGAAATCTAAAAGGCAGTGCTGTCAGAATATCCCTTATTAATTGATTAGTACCTTTCTGTGTTACTAAGATACTCATGATTTCTCTGTAGGTAACACTCACCTATGATATCTGTTATGTATTTTGTGTGTGATTGTTACAGTTTGTTATTAAGGATAGGCTGTAAAATTTTAGAGTAAATTCTCAACCATAATATAAATGTTCAGATGATTGTAATTAAATGGTTAGAATTTTAATAATAATAATAAATATTATCATCATTACTGCTATCATCATCATTATCATTATTAACTTCTGAAATATACAAGATAAGATATGTAGGTTACAATGTTAATTGTTTACATAATGTTTGTTAATGTATAATACAGTATGGAATCGAGAGAGACAGAGAGATAGAAAGAGAGAGGGTGTTTTATTTAATGATGCACTCAACACATTTTATTTATCATTATATGGCATCAGAAATATGGAATTACAATTGTGGGTAAGATATTGATATGACCAACTCCATTTTAATTTTTAAAGTCTCATTTCAGTGTTATTTAGGCCCATTTCAGTACATTTAAGTGTTATGTTGATTCCTTTTGGTACTGGTCCATATTGGTGTTTCATTGGTCCTTTTGGACCATTTTGGTCATTTTTCATCTTTTATTGTACCACATATGCTGTTATTAATGCTGATACATATCAGTGTAATATGCATGTACTGGTATAGATTTTGATACATGTCAATATAATAAGCATGTACTGGTCTAGATTTTGATACATTTTAATGTAATATGCACATACCGGTCTAGATTTTGATATATTTCAATGTAAAAAGCACATACTCATCTAGATTTTGATACATTTCAATGTAATATGCACATACTGGTCTAGATTTTTATACATTTCAATGTAATATGCACATACTGGTCTAGATTTTTATACATGTTAATGTAATATGCACACACTGGTCTAGATTTTGATACATGCCAATGTAATAAGCACATACTCATCTAGATTTTGATACATTTCAATGTAATATGCACATACTGGTCTAGATTTTGATACATTTCAATGTAATATGCACATACTGGTCTAGATTTTTATACATGTTAATGTAATATGCACACACTGGTCTAGATTTTGATACATGCCAATGTAATAAGCACATACTCATCTAGATTTTGATACATTTCAATGTAATATGCACATACTGGTCTAGATTTTGATACATTTCAATGTAATATGCACATACTCATCTAGATTTTGATATATTTTAATGTAATATGCACATACTGGTCTAGATTGTGATACATTTCAATGTAATATGCACATACTCATCTAGATTTTGATACATTTCAATGTAATATGCACATACTGGTCTAAATGTTGATACATTTCAATGTAATATGCACATACTCATCTAGATTTTGATACATTTCAATGTAATATGCACATACTCATCTAGATTTTGATACATTTCAATGTAATATGCACATACTGGTCTAAATGTTGATACATTTCAATGTAATATGCACATACTCATCTAGATTTTGATACATTTCAATGTAATATGCACATACTCATCTAGATTTTGATACATTTCAATGTAATATGCACATACTCGTCTAGATTTTGATACCTGTCAATGTAATATGCACATACTGCTCTTGATACATATGAATGCACATGTGTCCTTGGTGTTATGGATTTTTGATATGTATCAGTGTAACATGCACATATATGTATGGATTTTGACGTTGGTGAAATACAGCTATGCATGAGTATCCCACTTACATGAGTGATAGGTCACCAGTCAGAATAGTGCAGTGAACTCATGGGAACTATTGATGTTTGACATTTCATTCATCAGCTGTTCCCATTGATAAGTGCAACACTGCAGTAATCAGACCATAGTACACACTTGTTTACAGCTACTGCAGGATTAAAGAGAGACAGAGAGAGAAAGAGAGAGAGAAAAAAAGAAAGAAAGAGAGATATTTAATTTAAGATTAGAGAGAGAGTCAGAGAGAGAGAGAGAGAGAGAGAGAGAGAGAGAGAGAGAAAGAGACAGATTTCATTTAACAATGTACAGTATGTTTTATCTATGGTTATATAGCATCAGGCTAAGAACCATTCTAGTAGTGAAAAAGGAAACTTTCTGCCACCACATGGACTGCTTTTTCCATTTAGCAGTAAAGGATGTTTTAATTTAAACATCCCACAAACCAGATAACACCTATCATGGCTTTTTTTGCATCATTTGTAGAGCACAGACTGGAATACAAAAAATAGTACAATGGGTCCACTGATAGGAAACTCGTCTCACTCATTGGAGAGAGAGAGAGAGAGATGTTTTTATCTAATGACACACACATATTTTATATACAGTTATATGGCATTTGGCATATGCTTAAGGACCATTCTGATAGTGAAAACTTGGTGCCACCACATGGGCTAGGTTTTCCATTTAGCAGCAAGGGATCTTTTAAATGCACCATTCTATAAACTTTGTAGAGAGAGAAATCATTTTATTTAATGATGCACTCAACACATTTTATCTACGGTTGTATGGCATTCGGCATATGGCATTCGGCATTTGGTTAAGGACCATTATTAATAGTGAGGCAGGAAACCCACTGCTACTCTTTCTGATCAGCAGCAAGGGGTCTTTTTTATGCATTATTTGATAGACACAATATCATAGTCTTTGATACACTGGTCATGGAAAACTGACTGGAATGAGATGTAGTCCAAAGGGTCGACCATGAGTGAACATGCTTACCACTGAGTTACACCGTGCTGCCCCCAGACTTTATACCCTTTTTAGAATGTATTCGATTGACAGTGAGAGACTAATTTTCCCTAGCAAAAAGTAGCTGAACTCTTCTGGTAATGATGTATTTTACTGAAATAATAAGCAATATGATTATAAATAAAAGTAGAATTTTGTAAATTATTACTTTGTCTCCTTTAGCAAGAAAGAAAGAGAGAATGGGAGAGAGACAGAAAGAGAACAAATAAAGAGTAACAGAGAAGTACATAGAAAGATGGTGGAAATGAGAGATAGATAGAGAAAGAGAGATAACAAATAAAGAGTAATAGAGGAATACATAGAGAGAAACAGATGGTGGAAATAAGAAAGATAGAGAGAATCCATCATACAATTCCTCCTCTTGCTTAATTATCTTGAATCTGCTAATATATAAAAATTATTGGTTACTTTGACTGTATTATTTATAATACGTCTATTATTTACTGTTGTTATATAGTCTGTTAATTGTGTTTTGTTTATTTTCAGGCCAACCTGCCCTGTCAGATCACAGAACTACCCTTTCCTTGTTTTTATCCAAGTAAGTATCCTTGATGAGCCAAATTTCAGTATAATTTTTATGTATGTTTTCCCCCCCAAAAAGAAAATACCAGATTGACAATATTTCGTTTCATTTATTAAAATTATTCTATGTCAAGGTTGACTCATACGCAGATTCATTGTCAACAGACTGTATGGAAAATATACAGATATTCGTATCCTACTGAAATGCGGTGAAAAGCCATACTCATAACTAGAGCTCATCAACAGTTACTACATTAAGAGAGAGAGAGAGAATATTTTATTTAATGATGTACTCAACACTTTTTATCTATTGTTATATGCATCAGACATATGGTTACAGACCATTATGATAGAAAGAAAACTTACTGCTGCCACATAAGCTACTCTTTCTGATCAGCAGCAACAAGTCTTTAAAATGCACCATACCATGGCCTTTTGATTGTTAATAAAAGTGGCTAAATAAATTTAGTAACAAGTACTCCATGACTGGTGTATCAAAGGCCATGGTATGTGGTGTCCTGTCTTTGGGGTGGTGCATATAGAAGACCCCTTGCTGCTAATTGGAAAGAGTAGCATATGTGGTGGCAGCAGGTTTCCGTTCTCACTATCATAATAGTCCTTAGCCATACTCCTGATACCATAAAACCATAAGAGAAAGAGAGATTGTCAGACATAGGGTTAAGGATCATTGTGATACTGAAAAAGGAAACCTGCTGCTGCCACATATGTTGTATCCTGAAAAGTTTCAAGGTAGTAGAGGGGGAAAGAACCAAAGGAGTTCCATAATTACTGAGACACGTTTGTAGTGTCAACAGAGAAATGGTTATAGCATTACATGATAAAGAGGAATGGAACATTTTTCCTTTATTTATTACCAAGTAAAATGTATTAATAGATCATAAATAAACTGTAAAAAAAACCACCTACAATATCTATATGTTTCTTGGTAGACTAGTGGCAGAATTAAATAATAGTAATAAATTAAAATTCATAAAATACATAAACCAAAATATAAATTTAATGAAATTTATTTTTAGTCATGTCCTTTAATTAAAAACAGATTATCAGATGACATCTCGGATCATGCTTCTCTTTTCATATATATTAATAATTTGTTTTTATTACATAGTTCATCCCAGATTCACAAAGTGTGTTAGTTTTTAGTCAGTGCAAGAAATCCTAAAATAAGCACATCATTTTTATCTG
Organism: Peltospira operculata; assembly: GCA_032361585.1. Classification (NCBI taxonomy): domain Eukaryota; kingdom Metazoa; phylum Mollusca; class Gastropoda; order Neomphalida; family Peltospiridae; genus Peltospira; species Peltospira operculata. The sequence goes on along the minus strand of JAUTBY010225453.1, from coordinate 2,497 downwards.
AGTTATATAAAATTGGACACAATAATTTTAGTTCATGATGAGCTATATAAAAGAAGGGTTAGTTGATATACACCTTCTCATTTTATCACAACCATAAACACTTGTAAAGTGCTGTTATTTATTGTTGTATAATTACATTTTACATTTACTGTGGAAAGTTCTAGAATCTGGAAACACAAGAAACAATTTTTTTCTACAAAAGTGTTGTTATTCTCCAAACATTTTTTATTCACGTGCACATTAACTTCGCAACCTCAAGTTGCAAAATTTAAATGCACACACATTTTTCCAGCATTAAACTAGTGAAAATTATGAAAATCAAAACAAAAAGTTATTATTATCAATCTATTTATTCATATAAGTTATAACAGCCATGTTTGGATGTACCCGGTAAGCAATTCTAATCACAACTAAAGTGTTCCATTTTAGCCACTGGAAATTATATGAAATTAAAAGTCCTGACCACATAGATGATACTCTCAGTTTATACACTTTAATCCTCAGTTACTAATTAAATTAGTCCCGACTTTCTCTATCCAGCCATAAGCTGTACTATTGTCAACTATCAGGTACCAAGGACGTCATCCTTTTAATTGAGCAGCAGCTAATTTTGAAATGTCAAGTAAAAGGTAACAACTACATTGGCAATGAGCTGTATCTTACTAGATCAGGAAAACCCTCCAAAAACAAACAAAAAACAACGATTTGCGAAATTAAAACATCGCGAACATGCGTGAGATGCATTCTCGAAAATAACACGTCGCCAGATTAATATGGTTTACAGTATATGCATGTTTTTTGTGACAACGGTATTCAGACTACAAAAAAAGCTACCAGTTATTGTTTGTTTTTGTTTTTTAAATTATTTTTCTTTGTATATTTTGCTGTTATAGGCCTGTTTTTAATTACAAGCTGTTAGGAGGATTACTTGATACAGAGTGGATGTCATGGCATATTTTTGCAGCAAGTAACTGGGATTGAGTGTATCCATTGAAACTGTTGGACAAAATCTGTAATACCATTGAAATAATTTTGAAACTACATTGTGATTCAATGTCATTTTGTTTGTCGTAATATAATCATAATTTTGCAAAGCTCAGTTAGTGAGCATAAAGTAACACCCCTCTAGTTGCTTTAAACACATTAAATTCATGTTTGTTTTGTTTTTGATAGTGTATTTGTATTGTTTTTAATTAAACTATCTGAATTGTAGATTCTTATTGCAAGTTGTTCTGGACAACAAGACATTATTGTATCATCTAACTCTATAGGGTGTATCAACTAACCGTACCTGTAGGGTTAGTTGATATGTTTGATAACCTTTTTTGACAAACCCACCAAATCTTTGTAAAAGAAGTCAGCTTTCCCTACCTTCCTTAGAAATGTGCTTAATATATCGGACTGTGTTTAAGAACAGCTTTGATCACAGAATTCATCAACCCTAGCTCTCAGTGCCAGGTTAAGCAAAAAGTGTATCAACTAACCCTCCTTTCCCTTAAATTTATACCTGAGCTGTATGAAATTATATGAAATAAGTTCAATCTTGAGTTATACATACTGATATATGAAAATAAATAAAATAATTTCAGTTTATACTTATCTATAAATGAAAGTTTATACTGAACGTATATGACAGAATATGAAATAATTTCAGTTTATGCTTATCTATAATGACAGTTTATATTGTTACTGCAAGACAAAATATGAAATAGTATCTATTTATCTTGAGTTGTATCAAAGCATATGACATAGTTTCAGTTTATAGCTGAATAACTAAATGAAGTTTCTCCATCTTGTTTTCATGCAAGTTTAGAATCATGAAGGAATTGTTAATGAGAAATGGGATCACCGAGCCTGTAACAAAAGGTTTATTCATGAAACTAATGACGAAACCCACCGTCACTGTTTGTTGTCTGAGAATGATGAAAAGCGACAACAATATGTCGACCGACCTTGAATCGAGATATATTTAACCAGAAATCAATAAGTGTACTAAGATGGTTAACCAGTCTCTTGGCTTTTAGGTCAGCCTGTGTGTGTTTTGTCAAAGACAACAATCGAGGACTGCGTGTGTGCCAGCAATTCTCAAACGTACATCTTATTACGCAGATTGTGAAAAAATTGTCAAAATGCGTCAGAAGAGAATTGAAGCATGTAAACAGCTGGGTTTTTCTACAGTGATAAATCCATCTATATGCCATTTTTATTCAGATGGATCAAAAAAGGGAAATTGTTTATCAGCCTCTCGGCATATTTTGAAAATAGCTGTTTGGTTAGCATTTTGTGCTTAGATTAAGACAGAGAAAAATATTTGTTTGAGAATTGATGTAAAAAAAATACTGTAAATTTAAATACACTATATGTGCTTATTTTAATGTTGTTGTTGTTGTTGTGTGTGTGTGTATGTAGGTATGTATGTATGTGTGTGTGTGTGTGTGTGTGTGTGTGTGTGTGTGTGTGTGTCAGTCCTGTGTTTATATCTGTGTCAGTCTGTCTG
>JAUTBY010224342.1:0-11999 GCA_032361585.1 Peltospira operculata | reverse complement strand
GCTTCCGAGAGTGACGATTGTTACTTCCGTATTACAGATATAGCGCTGTCAAAGTTGATGAGCGCGCAGATTCGTTAGAAACAAGGCGAATGTTGTATAGAACGATTCAAGAGATAGAACGCTCCGCTGGGTTTAGCGATATTTTTTCGGGCTGTCTCGTTTACCGTTTTTTTTTTTTTTTACGATATGTTTACAAAGAATCTGCGCATGCATGAACCCCAGTTTCATAGTGACCTTTTCTTTTTTTTTTTTTCTTTTTTTTTTTTTACATCCAGAAATTGTTCTTGAAATTAAGAATAAACTTTTTTGAAGGTTTAATAATACACAACACTAATATGGCATTACAGGTTCATAGTGAATAACGTGCAACATCAAAAACATACCATAATAAGCACCAATTGTTGTTGACAGGTCAGAGGTTGCTAACATGGCAGTTGTCTGCTATTTAGAAAGTAATGTGATATACATGCCCCATTAAGAAAACCCCATAATTGTATGGAAGACCATTTAGCCCAACCTAAGTATAAAATAACAATAACAACAACTATAATGTATTTGTTTGTAAATTATTTCCACATTATATTCTAGGTTATGACGTGTCTTGCTTGTTTGTGAAATATTTTTACATTATATTCAATGCTATCACATGTTGGCTTGTTTGTAAACATTATGTTCCAGGCTATGAGGTGTTTGGCTTGTTCATGCACAACTGGGACATCGCTGATGAGAAAGGTAAATGTCAGGTGGACATTGATCGAGAGGATGCTCGGATGGTGTGCAGACATTTGAAAATACCATTCCATGAAGTTAGCTTTGTCAAAGAATACTGGAATGATGTATTCTTGTAAGTAAAACTTACATTTGAACTCACTCAAATGATTTTAATTATAGAATAACGTGAATGAATAAATGAATGATAAAGAGAGAGCAAGCAATGTTTTATTTAACAATGCATTCAACACATGACAGTTATGATAGTAAGAATGGAAACCCGCTGTTGCCACATAGGCTATTCTTTTCAATTAGCAGCAAGGGGTCTTTTATATCCACCATTCCATAGACAGGATAGCACATAAAATGGCCTTTGATACACTGATGAAGGAATTAATGTTTAATGACACCCCTACATGAAAAATAAATTGGCTGTTGGGTGTCGTACCAAGGTAATTGTGTGAAATGATAATATATAGAAGAACAGGGTGGAAATCTATGGTAAACCATCTGTTTATGTTAGAATGAGTTATCAGGTTGATCCCACTTGGTGGACCCATTTATCTGTTATTCCAACCATTGCTTGCCAACTGGTGTAACAAGTGCCATGGTATGTAATGGGAAGGTGCATGTAACCACAGGTAAGACATGTTGAGTGCATCATTAAATTATACATTTTGTTCCTTTTTAATTATTATGTTATTTATCAGTTCCATTTGCTGATTAAGCTTATTACTACATTTAAATTGTTGCAAAATATCAGTTATTTTTAATGTTTGTTAAATTAAAATCCTGCTCACTTAGATCTAATCATCTAGTTCTAAATTATTTGAAGTTATGATAATAAAAAATATGCCTTATTTTAATTGTAATGTTTTTTCTTATTTCTTCTTCAGATCAATGGTTAAAGAATATGAACAAGGGTTTACTCCTAACCCTGACGTCATGTGCAACAAGCACATTAAATTTGATGCATTTTTCGATCATGCCATTCACAAACTAGGTGCCGATGCCATAGCAACAGGACATTATGCCAGAACAAGTTGTGGCTATCATCTGGATAAGATAAATCCTGATGAAGGTTTGTGTTAAATTATAGTTAAAAAATATTTTTTTTACTGTTAGTGATTTAGTGATGATGTCGGTTACATTAAAAACTGCTATTTACAGCCTTTGAAATGCTGTACTGCCTGGTGCCTTTGCCGTGAAGCCCCCAAAATACCATTTACTTTACAGCTGTTGACAGCCATGCCCTTTTATTTGTGGCCCATTTTGTGTCTGTTTTAACATTTACTTTACAGCTGTTGACAGCCATGCCCTTTTATTTGTGGCCCATTTTGTGTCTGTTTTATTTGTTAATTTTAACTGTAAACATTTTTACCCTAAATGACAAATTTTAACTGTTATTTTTTTACCTTAAGTGACAACTGATAGCGGTTTGTTTTTATGTATGATTTTTCATACTTTGATTAAAACTTTGATTTACTCTCTAATGTAGGGAAGTTGCCTTAGTGCCTTTTGGGTTAGTATTGGTGCCCCTCATTTCAAAAATATTTAGTGGCTATCATAACCTTGCCCTTCTGACACTGAATTTCAGAGCCTGTATTTATTCTTACTGGTCAAACCATTAAATTAAAGATGGTATTTAATTCCATGCTTTTAAAAAATTACCAACGTTAAATTTGTTATGTTTTGTTTTTGTGCTGAGGTGTAATTTAACATTCATTCAGTTAGTCATTTATTATTTTGTTTGTTTTGTTTCTTCATTAATTCCAATGACTCTGTCGGTAAGCCACTAGGTTTTTCTGATATAAGTATTTCCGATGCCGATATAACTGTTAATAAAACATGTTGAGTGTGTTGTTAAATAAAATAAATAATCATGTGGGCACAGTTGTAGCCCAGTGGTACATTAGACCACCTGATTTGTGGCCAACGGAGACTGATATCTGCTAACTTCCTTTTTAACATATAAAAGCGAGAAAAATGTATTATTTAACGATGCACTTAACACATTTATCTGTGGTTATATGGCATTAGGTATATGGTAAAGGACCATTATGATAGTGAGGCAGGAAACCCTCTGCCACCACATAGGGTACTCTTTCTGATTAGCAGTAAGGGATCTTTTTTATGGACCACACTATAGACAAGATATACCATATCATGGCCTTTGATACACCAGTCATGGAATGGAATGAGACGTAGCCCAAAGGGTCCACCACACAATGAGCGAACATGCTTGCCACAAAAAATATGTTGAATACATCCTTTTAAATAACTGAACAAATTTATTCATTATTTATCCATTTTCCAGGAGTAAAGTTGCTGACTGCTGTTGACAGTCTCAAAGACCAGACTCTGTTCCTGTCCCAGATTTCTCAGGATGCTCTACAAAAGACAATCTTTCCCATTGGTCACCTCACCAAGGATGTGGTGAAGAAAATGGCTGTTGAAGCTGGATTAACCAAAATAGCTGAAAGAAAGGAGGTATTGTTGAAAATGATATTATAGTAGTAGCAGCAGCAGCAGCATAAGTAGTTGTGGTAGTAGTAGTAGTAGTAGTAGTAGTAGTAGTAGTAACTTCACAACAACAGAATATGCAATAATGTCCTCTAAAAGGAGGATTAAATTTGTCTATCTGTTTCTCAGTAAAAAAAAAAATAGAGATGTATTCATCATTTTGATAAACTCAGGACATAGAATATGAAGTCACATTTTCAGTTTTATTACAGTTATTGATATTTATTTCAGAGCATGGGTATATGCTTTATTGGAAGAAGAAATTTTTCAGAATTTATTGAAGAGGTAAGCTAATTTGAAAAGTCCTTGTTATGTAAGGCACATGCTGACCAGAAATATACAGACTTGTATAATAAAGTTGGAGAAGCAGTCAAAAGTATGGGCATATTAAGTCACTACTTTTAAATTTAAAATGAAATATTTTTCACTTGGGGTATGTGTATCAAGGGATTATATTTTGTGAGGAAGGTTGGGGCATGGAATTGTTTTGTATACAGGCCTGGACGTACTAAATAATGAGAATGTAGCTTGAAAATATTTAGATATTCTTGAAATTGTAGCCTAAAGGGAGGCAACTGACAGTTGTGATTCTTATTTGTATTTTGAAATAATTAAAAAATATATATTTGGATATTCCCATAGATTTCATTAAAAGATATTAAAATAAAATTAAGCAGTAAAATATTAAAATGTTTTACCAATTTTATATTAAATCAGTTAGGTAATCAGTGATCAGATTCATTTACTTAATGGTGTATCATGTAATTAATTTCATTGGCATTGAACACAGGGCAGTAAATAAAAGCAGTAACTCAATGATGAGAATCAAATCCAGACCCACAGCAGTGATTAGAGGTCTCTGATTGAATAAACTTTGTTTCTTAACGTTTTATTATGAGCATTATGCTTAAGAAAATGATTTCAAATGCAGAAAATATCGTTAGCATAAATTCCTTGTCATTTTTAGTTTTCTCATTTGCAGTACATTGAACCTACTGAAGGCAACTTTGTGCATGTTGAAACAGGAGATGTTGTTGGCAAACATAAAGGTATGTTGTGTTGCTTTTTCTTTTCATTAAACCCAAAACATTTATAAGTCTTACATTATAATGATAAATAAATATGTAGATATCCATTCACATGTGTTTTTGGGGGTTACTGTGGGTTTTTTTGGCTGTTTAAAAAAAAAATCAACAATTTGTAATATTGTGTGTTTTGTGTCAGTAAGATTTGTTTATTAGTTTTGACTATACGGTCCATTTTAAAGCAGTTAAACCTGGTTGCAGTTGTGCAGATATTGACCACCCTGTGTATTAATTACAGCTCTGTATTACACTGCATTATACATATTTACCAACTTGTGTATTCAGTACACCTGTGTATTACATTGCATCTGTTTGATTGTGCAGGAACCCATTACTGGACACTTGGACAGAGGGCACACATCGGTGGATTGAGCAGAGCGTACTTTGTGGTGGAGGTTCACCCCGATACTCAGGACGTGATCGTGGTAAGAATTCCTGTGGTTATATTGTACTCTTGTCACAAGCACTCACACTGGTCTCATTTCATTCCAGCCAGTGCTCCATGCTGGTGTGTCAAAGGCTGTAGTATGTACTATCCTTTCTGTGGGATAATGCATATAAAAGACCCCTTGTTGCTAATCAGAAAGAGTGGCCTATGTGGCAGCAGTGGGTTACCGTTCTTGCTATCATAATGGTTTTTAACCATACTCCTGATGCCGTATAACCTTAGATAAAATGTGTTGAGTGTGTCATTAAATAAAACATTTCTCTCTCACACTAATCTTACCAGTTTGTGGCTGTGACATCCATGCTTAAAACAATTATTGGATATGGGCATATTTAAATAGTTGGTCAGTTAGATTGTGTTTGAATGGAAACCTATAGATCTTGTGCTATATGATTTATATGTCAACTTTTTACAGTAAATATAGGATAGATTAAAACATAATTTTTTGAAAATTGAATTAGTTGATTTTAAGACCTGAACATTTATTAGCAAATAGTATTAGTTTTAGAATTATGTAGTGATTTATTGAAGTTATATAGTAAAACATGACATAGTTTCCTGTAGGAAATGCAATTTATAATATTAATAAATATAATAAAGTAACTAACTGTATAGTGTTTGAGAGTACAGTGCAGTAGATCATACCTAATGGTGCATTGAGCTATTTCTTGTTCCACCCACTGCTGTACAGCTGGTGTACCAAAGGCCTGTGTATTTGCTATCCTCTCTGTAGGATGAGACATATGAAAAATCGTGTGCTGCAAATTAGAAAAAGATACCTATATGACAACATCAAGCTTCCTTTCTTACAGTCATAATGGTCCTTCATCATATGCCTAACACCATATAAGAGGGGAGCGGGGCATTGCTCACTGGTAAATACGTTTGCTCATGGTGCGATGGGATTTTGGATCGATCCCACATGGTGGACCCTTTGGGCTATGTCTAGTTCCAGTCAGTGCTGCCTGAGTGGCTATGGTATGTACTATCCTGTCTATGGGATGGTGCATATAAAAGACTCCTTGCTGCTAATTGGAAAGAGTAGCCTATGTGGTGACAGCAGGTTTCTGTTCTTACTACCATACTGGTCCTTAACCATATGTCTGATGCCATATAAATGTAGATAAATAATGTGTTGAGTGAATTGTTAAATATCTCTATCTCTCTCTCTCTCTCCCATATAACAGTAAATGGGTGGGGTGCATCATTAAATGAAACAATTCTTCCTCTCTCTTTCTGTCTCTGACTCTATATCTCTCACCTTCTTGCACTGTGATTGACCACTAGGCTCAGTCATTGTGGTTATAGTTAAAGAAGATCTAATTCTGATTTGGGTAATACTTGTTATTATACCATGGCCATGAAATTGATGAGTTGACCACAACACCATAAATATCCATATAATAATAATGTAAGAAAATTGATACACAAGAAATTGTTAATTAGGATGCAGATTAATCTATCATGTTACATAATAGTAATAATAACATTTAAAGTGTTATTTAACAGAAGCTTAACATTTCTGTTAATGATTATTTCTGAGTCATATAAAAATTATGAGTATGAGGAAAAACTAATAATAATCATTATCATGTGCTAGATTTGACATCTATATTCATTATGGCCTTGTGTCCAGTTTATTTTATCTTGACATACAGTTTTGACTAACTGTCATGGACATTACAGCACTTGGTATTGTTGACAAGAATGATCAATATATTTAACCTCGATATGTAACAGATGTTAATGAAAGCTAATACATGCAGGCTGGATATCATTTAATCATTACAGGACATTATGTAGTTTATAATGTGTTGCCGTTGTGGAATTTAATATTGTTTCGTATTATTGGTCAAGTTAATATTTAGTGTTTGTGCAGTTTAAAATATAAATGAACTTCTGTAAGTGTAAGTCCAGAGAAAATTTATTTTTAAATTTTAATTACTAATTTTGGCTGATAATTAAAAATTGTTTTATAAGTTATACCTATTGTTTAGAGTTTTAGAATTGTAAATTGTGTAACGATTTGAAGCAATAACAAAACCGAGCCAAGTAAAACAGATTTGGTAATAGTAAATATCTTTTCTAATAATACACATTTAATAACTTTCTTATACAGTATAACTTATAGTTATAAATATATATGGAAAGTGCCTTAAACTGTTGTTTGGAATGATATTAGAATAACATTCAGTAATAAATGTTGATGCTGTTTATATTGCACTTGTGATTTAATTTGACAACTTCACACTGCACTTCTACAATTAAATACCAGTTATAAGTTCAAAGGGAGAGAGAAATATTTTATTTAACGACACACTGAACACATTGTATTTACAGTTATATGACTTCAAGAGGATGGTTAAGAACCATTATGATAGAACAGAAACCTTCTACCGCCACATAGGCTACTGTGTTATATGTACCGTCCCAGACAGGATGCCCCAGTCATGGAGCACTGGCTGGCATGATGCATAGCCCAAGCTATCAGTTCATAACAAGTTATTATTATTTTTTATTAGACACTGATTAGACAGTCTTGAACCAAAATATCACCCAACCCTATATCAAGGCATTGATTTTTGAAGCTACAAGAAACTAAGAAATGTAAAATTGTCAACACTGATCTCATCACAACGTAATTTGATATATAACATCATCACTTAAGAGAAATTGACGTAGGCTACTCTTTCCGATAAGCAGCAATGGGTCTTTTATATGCACTGTCCCTTAGACAGGATATCACATACCATGCCCTTTGATACACCTGTTGTGGAGCACTGGCTGTATCTGTAGAATGGTGAATAAAAAGAAGCCTTGCTGATATTCAAAAAGAACAGCCCATAATATAGTAGCAGCAGCTTTCCTTTTTCATTATTTGAGTGGTTCTTGAACATATGTCCATTGCCATATAATTGTAGAGAGGATGATTTTCCGTTTCAGATATTTCCGAATTCTGTTTCAGATTTTGGTGAATTCCGTTTTTTAAATTATTTTATAATTTATATCGTATTTTGTTGTTATAAATTACACCAATTTATGTTTTAATATTAAAACACTGAACTTATGTATCTATACATTATTTTATTAAAACAATCATGTAAAATCTAGTATGTAAAGTTGACTTACTTTAATAAAGACAATAAAATGTAATTGAGGTAACTATGTGTGATGTATACTGTCTGTAATGGCTAGTGATTTTGTGGCTAGTGAAAAAGAGAAGAAAATAATAGTACATTAACAGAAAATAGGTAGGGCTAGTAGAATTTTAAAAATCACTCATCCCATGGCTAGTGGATTTTTCTCTCTCTTTTCATTCACAGGCTCCTGGGACTGACCATCCAGCTCTGTTTTCTCAAAGTTTTAAAACCGAGCTTGCACACTGGATACACCAGCCACCAGATGAGTTTGTTAGCAGTAAACGATTTGAAGCCGAGTTCCGCTACCAGCACAAGCACCCGCTGATTGGCTGTGTGGCTGAGGCGACAGGCTCCAGCTCACTTGTTGTGTTTCTTGACCGGCCCATGCGGGCAATAACACCAGGACAGTTCGCGGTGTTCTATCAGGGAGAGGAGTGTTTAGGAAGTGCGAGGATCACTGAAAATGGACCTTCATTGCATGCTCTGAACTTCAAAAACAGAGTCCAGATTTCAAGTGAATTTAGCTGACATGTAAATGATAATCACCTTAGGCCTGATGTTGAATAGCTATTTTAATCTCACAGGGTGCAGTGGGAATAAGATATGGTGTGAAGGGAGAAAGATGGGGTGTGATGGAAAAAAGATGAATGCATTGGGAATAAGATGGGATGTGGTGGGAATAAGATGGGGTGAGAAGGGAATATGATGGGGTGTGATGGGAATAAGATGGGGTGTGATGGGAATAATATGGGGTGAGAAGGGAATAAGATAGGGTGAGAAGGGAATATGATGGGGTGTGATGGGAATAAGATGGGTGTGATGGGAATAAGATGGGGGTGAGAAGTGAATAAGATGGGGTGAGAAGGGAATGTGATGGCAATAAAATGGGGTGTGATGGGAATAAGATGGGGTGCGATGGGAATAAGATGGGGTGGGGTGGGAATAAGATGGGATGTGGTGGGAATAAGATAGGGTGAGAAGGGAATATGATGGGGTATGATAGGAATAAGATGGGTGTGATGGGAATAATATCAGGTAAGAAGGGAATAAGATGGAGTGAGAGGATGTGGTTTTTCTGGACAACGGGCCCTTTCTTTGATCAACTGTAACTGCAAAAGTAATTACAATTTGGACCATTATATATATAAATAAACAAACTGGTCAAATTTTATGAAAATCGGAGAGGGTCACCTGGGAAGGTTGGTTGAGTTGGCATGGAATGACCCTTTTGGGAAGGTGCTAATGTTTGGCATCACATAAAGCCTGGATAAATCCCTGTATTGAAACTGTTTATATACCCCTCCCAACTGTTTCTGATCTTAAAATATGTTTTACTCTTTACGGCCTTTTATCATATTTTTGCTTATGCGATTGATATCAATGCAGCAAAAGTAAATGGGTAATAGAATAAAACATGTGGCATATAAGATATTTAGGTGAATTCAAAATAATATTTGTATTTCTAGTGTATTTTATGTAATATATTTTTTATGTTAATTTATTAAATAATGTTTGGATCGTAATTGTACAATTTAAAATGTATAAATAAACATTTATGCATAGTTATATTGGTTTTTTCCTCCTTCCAATAAACAAAAAACAACAAATAACTAAAAAACTAAACAAAAAAACCCTTGACATTTATTAAAACAAAATAAATGGTTGCTTGCTTTTATTTTTAACAATTTAACATATGAATCATTAATTATTCATCTATGAATATGTTTATAAGTAGCAATAACTCATTCATCTGAGTACAATTTTTGTATATAACCATAAATCTCATCAACCGTAATCAAATAAAAAAATAGATAGTTGGGTTGCTTTTATTTTCAACATTTCACACAAGAGCCACAGCAGTTCTGTTTAAGAGAACTGTGTGAAATGTGGGGTGCACTTGTTCGCTCTATCTTTTCTACGCTGACACGCTTTCCTGCAGTACAGCCAACAGCTGTGGTTGTTTTTGAAGAAATTCTGGTATGCACATTGTGTATACACTGACCAGTCTGAAACAAACAGAATTTAATATATAGAAATAAAGAAACAAACAAATATGGCTTATGAATACCTTTATAGTATTATACCAGGGTATCTAGACATTTTCTAAATATTAATTGCCATACGGTCAATAGAGATGAAAATGTACTGGCCATACTTAAAATTCACTCTAATTTTGTAATTAATTATTTGGTGACCCAATATAAACAGAAAAAAAAGAAAGAATAAAAGTACATTTATAGTTTTAAAGAAAATACGTTACAAATTTGCCAATTGGCTAAAGTAAAAAATAAGTTCTTAAGGAGTATGTTCTAGATCTGTTGCTGTGATGAGAAAACATCTTAAATTTGCTTTAAACTGTAACATTACAACAACTGGTTGACGGCATTAAATATGTGATAAATGACATAACTCTATAGAGATGATAATGATGTGATTACAAATATTGTTAATTTAATGATGCAGTCAACACTAGTTTTATTAACAGATAAATTGGCATTGGGCATAATAGTTGAGGGAAAACCTGACCAACAGTTCAGCATGAATGAATGAATATATTTTTAACAACACTCCAAAACAGGACTGGCTATTGAGTGTTTGATAAAGAGTTCATCCAGAACTACTGTTTTGAGAGTAGGAGACTTGTCATACATGATGGAAGGTAGGACATGTTTTATTTAACAATGCACTCAACACATTTTATGTATGGTTATATGGCATCAGACATGGCTAAGAACCCCACAGATAATGGGAAAGGTATTCTGGTGCTTTATCCAAGTAACAGCAAGGCATTTTTCTATGCATCATGCCACACAGTAAATACCTTTGTTACACCAGCTGTGGAGCACTGGCTGACTTAAAAAGAGGTCAATAGATCAACCAGGTGGGACTGTGAGTCAGTGCTCTACCACTGAGCTACATCCTGCTCCCTATTTTGAATGGGTTTTATGTAGCAAAGTCAAGTTGTTTAACGTGCACTTTTAGAACTAAGCTGTTACAGCATATGGGATGCATATAATAGGTTTTCGCTTTATTTAAAAAAAATTATTAATTAATTTACTGTTCTTGTTATTATTGATTTTTTAAACTGTTATATCTGGATATATCGGATTGTCATTGATTACTAATTCAAAATGTAAGCACAACAGTATTATTCTTGTCAGTCGTTGCTACCAATGGATATCATCAAATGTCTATTACATAATCCGCAAGACTTACCACCATATTATGCAGCAGAAAAGTTAAGTGCTACTTTTAATGCTGTCTATGTTGTTTTAATGATGAAGCTGTAAATTTTAAAGTTAATTTCCTTAGGTGTTGTCGCCATTATTCACTTCCCAAAACAAAGTACTGCATTATCTCATACAGCCAAATCCCAAATTGCGTATGTGTTCGAAATCAGAGCGACCCACTTTTTAGCTCGGGCTAAACACAGTCTTATATAAGCGATTGGCCTAAATAGCAAGAGTAGCGAAATAGCTGTGTTGCTGTTTCCACCACACAAAACAAAAGCTGATTGCCTCCTCTAAATGTTTTTTGTTTAGCACATTTATTTTTTTGTGCTGGGTTGTCGTTAAACATTCATTCATTCATTCATTCATTCCTCTAAATGTTTAAAAAAAAATTTTTAAATTGCTTATATAATAGCTTTAAGTCTAATAAATATTAATATAATGAGCAACAATTTAATTCTTACTGTTGTTTCGACTTATAGCCACTGTTTTGGCAGCGCACCCGGAAGCCTTCACATGACCATATCCAAGAGCCAGCTCTGAACAGAATGCCAAAACCAGAACCATGCATAGTGCTTTGTTAGTCATCTTGGATGAGTTACCACTGAAATACAGCAGTGGTTTTTATCCTTTGTAGAGAGTCACCCCATAGCATATGTTACTTAAGTTGATTTACTGTCACTTTAAGCACGGTATCAGTTTTCACCAAGTATAACTAGTTATGAACTGTTGGCATCTTTGTCGCTTTACTCAAGGTAACAGGAAAGTTAACAGCTGCGGAAGTTTTATTTTTAAATGGTACATTACATTTTAAAGCTACTATGTCGGGATTAAAATATATATGTCGGGATTAATATATATA
>JAUTBY010222120.1:0-12006 GCA_032361585.1 Peltospira operculata | reverse complement strand
ATTATTATTATTATTATTATTATTATTATTATTATTATTATTATTATTAATTATTTTTATTATTATTATTATTATTATTATTATTATTATTATTATTATTATTATTATTATTATTTTATTATTCATTCCTGTTTTCACTTTATGAACGTAAAATAATATCATGTTAAGCCATACTTCCACCCCGCGTCTCACAGTTCTTATGCTGATTAACACAATTAACTTAACAAACGTCTTCAACTGCTTGTGGGATTTTGAGATTTATAATATCATTTTGGGGCTTATATTTTAAAATCTTATTACTTTATTTAATTTTTAAAATACGGCTTGTATATTTAAAGACGAACAAGGAATGGAATTTCATAGATGGAGGTGGTGTTTAGTTTCATTTGTTTATAGAATTAAGATACTGATTTTCTGGAGACCTGATGTACTGTGTTGTGTAATAAAAGAAAAATTTCAGTGGCTAGATGGATGCAGAATAGTAGATACTAAGCTAAATGTGTTTAAGCAGCCATCGTGACAATTTTCATCCAGTCCATCTGAAACATTGGCTCAAACTAAATTATTTCTTGTATGAACAAGAGCAAACATTTAAAATATATTTTAAAAAAAATAAATAATTAAAAAGTTTTAAGAGAGAGAGAGAGAGAGAGAGAGAGAGAGAGAGAGAGAGAGAGAGAGAGAGAGAGAGAGAGAAGCCTGTTTTTTAAAGTTTAATAAGTACTAGTATTATGCTTCCGGGTTTTGTTTGTTATTATTTAGTGTGTGACAAGGCAAGGCAAGCTGCCAGGACATTCTACTCTGTACCGATGGCTAGTGTGTCAAGGTGTTCTAGGCCGGCAGCTTTCACCTAATTATATTAAACAAGCCTCTCTCAGCATATTTCAAAATATAAATACATTACAGTTAGTATTGTATGAGTATGGATAATCTAAATAATAAACTTAATACTAACAGTAGAAAGAGAGAATGAAAAAAAAAAGAAGTAGAGTTGGATGGTTAATTAATTTCGTAATTTATTGTTATGTAATCACACATTAAACCTTTTTTGAAACGTTTACTGTATTTAATAAAGTTCTTTACTAATTGAAATAGAACCATATTATCTTGAATACTGAGTTATATCTAAATAATAAGGTATTTCAAGTGTAATATGAACCAGCAGTAAGACAAATATTACGAGCTACATTACGCAAGGGACAATAATACAAGAAATGTTCAGAATGTTGAACGGGATGTCCGCAGGTGCTTGTAGGACTATCTGCAACACAATATGACAGTATGTGACTATTTAGATTACTAATAGCCAAATGGAGTCACAATCATTTTATCTGTTGCTTTCTTTTGCCTTCACATACATAATCCTTCAGGATTCTTTATAGTGAGAAATAACGAAGTATTACTAGTATCTGCAAAAAGTGATATATTTAAGCTAATTCCACTAACAATAAAAATCGTTAATATATACCACAAATAAAATTGATCCTAAAACAGATCCTCGATGGACACCAGCTAGAACGTTTTATATATCAGAAGAGTGAATTTTGCAATGCTGATCATAAACAACTTTTGTCATGGTTTACCTTTTATTCCTAGTTTCCAACTGACCTTTGTGCCACGCTATCTAATGCTTTAATGTTGTTATTAAAAAAGAAGAAGAAGAAAAAAAAAACACACACACACACAACAACACCTACTCTGCCTTCTTTATCATCGACAAGTAAATGAATGGATCAAAATATCTCGTGGATTTAAACAAGGAGACCATCTTTCGCTATATATTTTTTGTACTCTGTGCAAAGATTCTTGCTCTATTAATAAGAATATTAAAATAATTTTAGTTGGTAACCAAGAATACCTAATATCTTAATATGCAGCAGAACCGTCTTTACCACACTGCCTTAAAATGTTATGCTTATACCTCCGGCATCCATGATACTATTAAAAAAAACACCCTAAAATAACATTGTTCGACAGCCATAAAAATTAGTAATGAAGTACTTTTATTTTTTCGAATCTTAGTTTATGGTAACCCTCAATAAAAAAGTAAGAGAAATACATGTTAAAAAGTTATAACTGGAATATAATTAAATATATCTTTAATATCAGTTTGGTTCTTTTTTTCTAAATAGGAAGACTGACAGAAAAACTAAGAGCCTGTGCATTTGTATATACACTATAGTACTACATTGCTTCTACCGTTTTCTCTTTTCTCTCTTCTCTCACTCTTTAATAGATTGAATTAATTAAAAATTATATTTAATTGAATATATTGTCATGGCAACATTTTTGTATCTTCTCCTTCCCTCCTTTAGTAGACAAATATCTTAGAGAGGCGTTAGAGCTCCTGAAAGTGGTAACCAAGATGGTTGTGAAAAAAAAACACCAACAAACTTTATGTGGAGATTCAGTACTTTATCTTCTCAGTTGTTGACATTAAATTTTACAGATTGAGCAAATGACAGCAATTACAGATCAGATCAAAGGTCGACAAATAATCCAAGAAGAAAAGTGAGATTCTTGTAACACGTTAATCCTTGAATATCCTTGGCAATACTGCACGATATCCAAGTGAGGCTGGTTGTGTACTTGTGTTAATATTAAGTTACAAATATTCAAAAGCTTCAACAGCTGATTCATATACGGTATGTGTGTGCAGAGAGCTTAGATGCAGAATATCTACATGCCATTTCTATTCAAAATAAGTTTACCTATGGATTGACTAATTAGCAACGAAATCAAGAACTTATCCTTGTGTTTTCTGTCAAAACACCTCTACACTATGTTATGATTTATTTCAGGTGTGACTGCATTTTTCCTAGTATTTTTAATTTTAAAAATTCAAAAGAGATGAAAATATAATTATGGGATATTCTGCATGTAAGTTCTTCAATTATTCTAGTTTATCTTTTAATACTTTTAAACAAAATGTGTCAAACATTTACAATTATTATAATTTTATATTTAAAACTCATTTCAATATGTTACACTAAACATATTAACTTCTCTTTATATATAATGCAAGAATATTTTTTAATAGTATAAGAAAAACACAACCTCAGCAATACACTGTTCCAACATAAAGAACTGAATTAATACTTCTCATTTATCAGTAGTTAAATTGTTGCATCACAAGAATCACACTTTTCTACTAGATTTTTAAACCCTCTAATTTCAATTCATCGCTAATTTAATGTTACCCTCTGTACGTAACATATTTTACAAGTGGGTTTTTGTCATGCCAGACTTAATCAATATTGTGTCAAGTTAAAGCAAAATCCTGCAATTTTACAGCAGAAGTTTTAAATAATGAACAATGATTTATTTAAATCATTACAATATCAATTTAAAGGGATGATTTAGAGTGTATTCCCATTGTAAATTGTTCTTGGTTAAATAATATTGTAGAAAAGGATGTGAGTTTCCTACTTTAAAAAATTCTGGCCAACAGAATGGTGTGATAGATGTTCGCCATGATTAAAAAGATGATAATAATTATAACAAGTCTAGAATTTCATTTTTGTAAAGACTACAAAGTGAAACATTTTACAATGGTGTCAATCACCAGACAAACCTTTAAAGAGATTCCAGAATTCTTAAGTCTTAGAGTTACATTCTGTATGCTCTGAAACTTTACAAATGTGTTTTATTTTTTATATCTTAAATTGTCCATTCCTAAAATCTGGTCAGTTATATACAGATATACTTATTATGTATAGTATACAGATCGAAATAAATTCTGTAGATGGTAAATATATTTAAAATAGACCATGGTAAACAATACTGACAAAACAAAACAATAACATTTGCAAATTAACAAGTGCTAACAGATAATCCATTAATTAATTAT
The DNA here is from genome assembly GCA_032361585.1 of Peltospira operculata. Taxonomy (NCBI): domain Eukaryota; kingdom Metazoa; phylum Mollusca; class Gastropoda; order Neomphalida; family Peltospiridae; genus Peltospira; species Peltospira operculata. Next base: position 8,156 of record JAUTBY010222120.1, on the reverse strand, counting down.
ATATTTCATTTTGTTATAGACTATTATTTATATCTATTCATTTGTTACCTTGTTCTATTACTGTTGGAAAAGAAATAACAAATATACAAATCCAAAGGATAAAATGTTTCAAATATCAGCACATTGCAAATACATGGCTAGCAACAGAGTTTATGCTAGCAAAATGTAATAAAACAGAAATATTAAAGTTTTCAATTTATGAGACAGTAAAAACAACACATTTGTTGTACTTTAAAACTGAATACAGTACTATTCCTATCAATGTAAATATGCCTCTGCAATAAATCTTCACAGAAAAGTACAAATTTCAATGTTTCACATTTTTTACTTCAATAAAGATTTGATTTGTTCTTTAAATATTTGTTGCATAACATCTTGATAAATGTTAAATGTTTGTAAAGCTAAAAATATATCATTTTTATTTGGACGGAAAGGAATATACAGTTATCAAAATCACCAAATTCTGTACATAATTGAGATACATTTTAAAAACACAATAATTTTATGACAATAACAAAGTTAATAAATTGTCATTTAATGAGACAGAAATGTGACATTCTATACAAAACAATAAACAAAAATAAAATTGCATGCAGCAGCATAACATAATACTTATTCAACATTTAATTCAATTTTCATAATCGATCCCACAATACCACTAATGAATAACCCAAACACAACACAGAAACATCTTAATTATATAAAACAATTAATTACTTTGGCTGCTTTAGGTTTCATGTTTACTGGCTTACTAAAGTTGATATCACCATTCACAATTAAGTAAAAAAACAGAATACTAAACATTTGTAGAAAGTAAAAAGACCATGAAACGGCAGAATTCCAAGACAAGTTAAAGCATCATATTTTCACCTTAGAGTATTGTGTGGCTCAGTGGTTGAAAGCTTTATGCTGATCACTGGTGGTCTGAGAGCGAATGTAGTCAGTGAGGTACTCTTATGACTCAAATCTGACACCAAAATAATCATTTATTAAACAAATGTTATTATACAAAGAATTATGAGTTATATAATATTATTGTTTAACACTATAAGCAAAATGGTAGCCAGTCCTGTTTACCATCCCTTATCTTTATACACAGGTCAGTGGACCATTTGTGCCGTTTCTCATTCTAGCCAGTGCTCCATGGTATATGAAAAGTTATGGTATATGATATCCTGTCTGTGGGATGAATATCAAAAGAGAATCCAATATGGCAGCACAATGATCCTTAAACACATAACTGACACCATGTAAATATAATGTGTTGAGTGCATCCTTATATCTCTTAAAAGACAATTTTATTAAATGATCACATCAGCATCACAAATATTTGATTGACAAAGCGTAAAATGGGCGCTTCAACCACTGAGCCATGCTGCTGCCCATATCTACAGCAATGACACATTTACTGAAGGTATCATATCAAAAGATATATACAAAATTTTATTATTTCATCAAATGTATGTGCTGATAATGCATTACGGTACATTTTTAAACATAATTTTAAGAAGAAGAATTTAGCCAAATATTTTATATAAGACTGATATTATTAAATACTGAATCTTTTGCCATTAAGAAATTTTATTGAGTTTTTTTGTTCAGAGATTGTCTTTAAATATGTTTGGTTATGTGTCATGGTCTAGTTACAGGTGATAACATCTTTTCTTGGTTAGGTGAGACAACACAACATCAAAGGCAGGTAATCTAACAACCAACAAATGGAGCCACTATGTCTATAATGTTGTCAGGATTGGGTAGCATCACAACATTAATCCCACCACAACATACAATAAAAAACACTTTCATAAATATAAAGTAATCCTTTCCCCAAAATATGTCACAATATGTCACATCAGTGATTAGATAAAAATCTGTTCATTATAATTTCAATACAGGCTATAAGATTTATCCAAAAAAGATTTGTTAAAAGAAGCAGCTCAAATTTGAACATGTGCTAACTGATAAAATATCCATAGTCAGTGAGCTAACCACTGATGTTGAACTGGAGCACTATAAATGTCACTATGACCACACAACCAATACTACAGTCTGGTAAATCAAAGTCATGAAACAATTAACATATTCTCAAGGTTTTCCCCAGGGGTATATCACACTGCAATCTAAGAACTTTGAGCTTCTTAAACGACTAAGTGCTTTAAATTGAATTAATTTCACACCATTAACATGTACTTGATTAACATTACTGTAGCTAAATTTTGAATATGTAAATGTCTTTAAAAAATCCTGAGGAAAGACCTGCATTCTATAACAATAAAGTAAAGCTAATGTTACATGAAAGCATTAAGCACAAACAATGTAACATGTCAACCAGTAAACAAGAAACCTCGCCGTACAGCCAGTGTGGAAATTAACAATGTCAGAGCAAATCACTTACCATCAGACTCGTCACCACCAACACCACACCCAGAGTCAGGAAACATCTGTCTTGGACATATTCACTGGGGATTCTCAGAAAATAAAGCCCAAGACAGTTGTGCTTAAACCTTTAATGAGTTTTCTAGAATATGGTGGCCCAATGTCCATGGCCAGTGATTTTCAGACTTAGGCAACGATATAATTACTAAATTATAGTGTTTTATAGATATGCCAAGTGAATTTTCAAATATCTTGATCCCAAGACAAGTGAAAAAAATAAAATCTTGAACCCCTATTATTACTGCTGGATAATGAACAGGAATAAGTCAAATATAGCCTTTTCAGGAAAATCTAATTTCAGAAATTTTCAAATATAGAGATCTATATAGTATTATATTTAAAAGTGTGATTTTTCTACTTATTTTGAACTATATATATTAAAAACCATAAATTGTATTTGTCATTAAGCAACTGTTATACATTTTAGAAACAATATTTATGTCTGTCCATCTTGGATTTTTTCCATGGCTTGAATTCACGTTTACAAATGCACTCTAATGTTTGGCTTGTCTAACACACTGAGCTTGGGCTGGTGGTGAACTCTGTACTAGGATGCGCTACCTGTGGACCTCCTATTACTCTCAGTTAATCAGCAATAATCAAACACAAGACAGAAATAACAACAACCGCATCTGTCCCATACTTTAAACACATTCTGCAACCACAGAGAAAAGGTGCAAACAAAAAAGCATACTACGACTGAGTCATTGTAAAATGTTTACTAAGACTGAGTCATATTAACGTGTACATTACAAACCCATTCATTCAACCACTATTACTACAACCACCTGTCTAAAATGGCCAGCTTACTGCACACAAAATAACCTAAAAGCATATAACAATCTTGTAGTATCTATCACCTGCTGTAAGTATTCATCTCAACATTCAAAAATTGCCTCTGTTAAGCAACCACCTGTCTTTAAGAAACCCCCATTATCTTCAGGTGATTGCTTAACACAGACTTTAAAGAAATGCAAATGTAACAAGGATATTCATAGACATTATATATTTAGAATATACATTCAGAATAGTAAAAACATGACCATGAAAAAACAGTGACTGTATTTTACAGCAATCAAAATGTGTTAAAATTAAATAAAAAGTTAACAAGTAGCATTGGTAATGTGTTTATGTAAGAAAATAATGGAAAAAATGTAAACAAAGAATTTGCATAGAGAAAGTCAGCAGTTTGTTTATAATAATGACATGCATACAAAAACAATCAGAAAAAGGCATGAAGACAAATTACTATAATTCTCATTCAACGGTAAACACAAAACAATTATAAGCATTATGAATTAAAGATTTAATTTCTATGAATGTTTTAGCTAATTTTATTGAAAGTATAATTTCATATATGCATCATGTAATTACAGACACACATTGTGTATTTACCATTTATATTATTATCACTATGACTGCTATAATGTATATCAGAACATAGTAAAATGTATAAAACATTATTATTATGCAGTAAATATTTCCTCCTCAAAAAAACCTTATCAAAAACAGTTTTCATTAAAATATTAAATCAATATTAAATCTAATTCAGTTTAAATTTCATAAAACTTGTGTTCTGAAAATCACAATTAAAGCCCAGCTTGTTATTCAAATCTGCAAATTATTTTAATAATAATAAAAATATTAAAAGTAAAAAATTATAATAAGCATATTTTATAACAAATAATATTTAACAAATGTATTTGGTCTGACTTTTCTATGTATTTACACTTTTGTTTCAATCTATTTTTGCCTAATATGTTGATAATTAAAAATGATAACAAAATGTCATTATTGCCAAATAGTGGTAAATAATTGTTTTGTTATGGTACATTTACATAGTACTTTCATATAAACAGTCAAGGGAAACACATGTAAAAATAGTTATTATGCTGTAAAAATGGCCGGACATTGATGAATAGATCATAATACTAAATCATTGTATAAATAATAAAGTGTTGTTCCTCAAAAATAAGTTTGTGATGAAAGGAACTAATACTCTACACAAATACCATGTCATGGCATTCTAATAACAATAAATAAAGCTAGGTAAATACAAAAAGATATATCATTTTCACCGTTATTGATGAAATGAGCTGAGATTATGCTACACAGTGAATTGGCTTTATCAGCGCATCACTGCATGGACGGAGTGCAGAATCACACATATCATGGTTTAGTTGGTAAATAAAAACAATATCTACACAAAATGCCTCATTTATCAACCACAAATGAAAACATTTGGTGTGCGTTGTAGTGACATCATGGCCTCAGTGTTTCTGTGCTGTAATACTATGAAACACATGTAAAATGCCATTGTATTGAGAGATATTAACAGAGTGGTGCACTGAGGACTGTCAGTTAAAAAGATAGTTACATAACTCTAGACCGGTTTTGTATGTTTTAGTCATGGCCTCAGTGTTTCTGTACTGTAATACTATGAAACACATGTAAAATGCCATTGTATTGAGAGATATTAACAGAGTGGTGCACTGAGGACTGTCAGTTAAAAAGACAATTACAAAACTCTAAGACCCGTTTCGTATATTTAAACCCATGAGATACTATCTTCAACCATCACAAGCTTTCACATATGCAGTAATTATTTATCTCAAGATATAAAGAAATATGAAAACAATTTAGTGTGCTGTTTATATTATCCAATAATCACATCATAAATGGAGAAAACCTTATAAAAATGCAAATGGACGGCAATAATGTTCACATCCTATAATGTCAAATGAGATGGCACATAACGTTAGTAGAAGAAATAACACTTTGATATGTATCTGAATATTCAGAATCACTTATGGGTAACAATGATTATACCCACTTCTTGCATCATTGTCATGGTTTCTGTTGTTAAAAGTGTACATATATTCAGCAATACTGTAATGTGTAGGAAAGCTTGAACTAGTTCCATATGCTGTATTAATTATTATTGTGAATTTCTCATAATATTTGTCTTAGATTTCTGTATTGAAATCTCTGCTAAGTTATTAGCAAATATAAATATTATACATTTGTCCTCTTAATAAAAAATCTAATTTAACATTTATAATTATACAATAAATAAAAGAATATCTCCAGAGTTTAAAATCTATCCTCAAAAACTAATTGTTTTCCTAAAAAAAGAACGGAAAACAAAGAAGAGCTATACATAAGGTGACATATCACTGGTAAATAAATGAGGCATTTCGAATGAGTCTAAAAACAAACTGTCACATCACCGAGTTTAAATAAGAGTAATAAACAAACAAACAGACTAGACAGTCATGTAGGTCTACATGATCATAGCTTCAAGATTTTTGTCAAAATAAAAATATCTCAAATATATCCAACATATTAAAATTATCTGAACATAACGAGTTACAGTATGTTTATATAATCTTGTAAATGTGGTAAAATTGGTTCCAAGCTGGTGTATCCGGTTACATGTTTGTAAAAATTAATTACAAGTTGGTAAAAATTGGTTACAACTATTACCACTTGTTACAACATGATTATCTCACTTTACAAATCAATAGTAACTTGATTTTACTGTTCACAGAATCACAACGAAGTTGTCACGTTGTCACTAACTGCTGTTCAGTTACTGTTAATCACAATCCCATTACATTCAGCTGCCACTATTACAATTCCACTTCATAACTCTTTGTAATACATTATCATTAACTGTTATCATTAATTACAATCCATTTACACTCAGTTGCCAGTCATTACACGCCAGTATCAAACATCTGGTCCTGTGCTTATAAAACTTGAGGTTTAGACTTTAACGTAATGCTATTTAAATGGTGTAACCATGAGGATAAAGTTTTAACGTTATTAAAGTCTAGACTTTAAGTTTTATAATCACAAGACCTGATTAAAGCATAATGCACATATTTAACAGTTCAATTAATTTCAATCCAGTTACACTCAGTCAACTCTGTTTACAATCCTAACGCGTCAATCAAAAACTTATACACATCACTAGCAGTTGTCACTAATCACAATTCCATTATACTCAGTTGCCAGTCATCACAATGCTCAAATGTGTGTAAACCGTTATGTAAAACACTGATGTACATCACTAACAGTTCATAGCCCACACAATATATTTCAAAATCTTGAGAAGAACCTGCTCCAGTTTCTTGTGACCTAACCAGCCAGTCAATTAGTTTAGGCATCAGTAATGCTGCCTGTTTGTGACATCTTTGTCTTGTAATGACATTTAAGTTGTTTGACGTGTTTTGAAGTAACCCTGAAACATGTATTTGTTGTGGTGTGTTTTGAGATATTTTCAAGAAACTTTGAAACCTGTAGTTTTGTGTTTTGAGATATTTTAAGTAATTCTGGAACCTGTAGCTGTGTTTTGAAATATTCTAAGTAATTCTGGAACTTGTAGTTGTGTTTTGAGATATTTTCAAGCAACTGGAACCTATAGCTGTGGTGTAGTGTTGTCGATGTTCACCAACGTCCACTAAGACTGGCGATGTTTCCCTGTCGCTGGTCGGCTGCTGTCGCTCCATTATCCTGGAACGGGTGGCTGCCACCAGGAGCCACTGTCTGCAGTGTCCTTCGCTTACACAGATCTAGACAGAAAGAGAGAACTTGTATATTATCCTGTAGTGTTTTTCCTTGAAAAAATGTATCATTTGTAATCTTGTTACTTGTTCAAATCAGTAATAACAATAGTTATATCTTTATAAATGATTCATTGTTTACTAATCGTACTAATTGAACAAAGCTTGATATCTGCATTGTTTTCTACCTGTACAAAAGTTCAAATAGTTTATGTTTAAAAAAGATAAAGTTAAAAAATTCACCATTTACTTTTTTATTTCTTGTGTGACTCTGTAAAAGAAATAATTAATAGCTTAAAAGAGCACACTCTACTCTTTGGCTGTTACCATTATGTAGCAACAAGACAGTACATACCAGCTATTGCTAACAACATCTTTCTGCGTGCACCAAATGTTGATATTCCCAGTTCTCTCAGGTCACGGTCGGTGAGGGTCAGGAACGTGCTGAGGTCAATCTGAAAATAATACATCATCCAGGTCATCACATGAAAATTAAATAAATGAGTTATCTAGATAAAATTATGGTAAATTTAATACAGCATCTACATGATCAGATGAAAACAAAATAAATCAGTTATCTAAATAAAATTATGGTAATCTTTATTCATCATTTACATAATAATGTGAAAATAAATCAGTTATCTAGATTCAAATTATGGCCATCTTCGTTCATCATCTATATAATCAAATGAACATAAAATAACTCAGTTATCTAGATAACATTATGGTAATATTAAAACACCATTCAGGTGATCATATGAAAATAAGCTGTTATTGAGAAAAAATGTATAGTATTCTTCATACATCATCTACATGTACATATGTACCGTATTTTCCGGAGTATAAGCCGATACTTTTTTTTTTCAAATCAGAGGGTGTGGTTTATACAACGGTGCGGTTTATATATGAATTTTTCCTTTTTTACAATTTAAAAAATAAATAAAAAAATAATGTTTTATTATTATATATATATTTTTTTAATAAATGTATTTTAACTTCCGATTTTCGTTGTTGTACATGTATGTGAATGACACCAAAGTACAGTTCAGCATGAAGTTAAAACTTATAGGCGAAAACGTAACTTAGAATAGGTTCCTATCCGTGAATAAGCCCACCCCGATATTTCGCTAATGTCGCCGAGTTGTTAGTGAT
>JAUTBY010222119.1:7169-20350 GCA_032361585.1 Peltospira operculata | reverse complement strand
GAGAGAGAGAGAGAATGCATCATCCCATAGACATGATAGTACATACAACAGCTTTTGACACATCAGTTGTGCATCACTGGCTGGAACGAGAAAAAGCTAAAAATGTCCACTATGTACTATCAATCCTATGACTCACTGCACCATAAGCGAACACTTTTACCTACGTTCTGCTCATTAATATTAACAAAGGCAATGTAATATTATCCTGTACTTATAGTACCATTTGTTGTGCACTGTATGTATGTATCCTGTTTTCAGCCAATATCCAGGTACTGATATGGCAAAGAAAAAGATTCTAATTCCAATTCTGATTGTGCTATATTTTCAGAATGTCATCACGTCGCTGTTTGTTGGGATCTTCACCATACTGATTGGCATCCGCTACCACCCATTTCACTCAGCCGTCGAGAAGTACCTGACTTTCAGGAAATCCAAAAACACCAGCAACAGCAGCAGCAACACTGTGGAACCTCCAGCTCCAGAACCAGAGGCCCACACCACAGATAGCGAGGCTTCCACAGTTCAGGAGGCCAGCGGAGAAAAGGAGGAAAATACAGAAAACACACCAAGTCCTCAAGAGGCTGGGCAGCCAAAGAATGAGTCGGAATATTTTGATATGCTTCCAGAACCAAACGCTTAGACAGTTTTATCTCTCAGTAAATTGGTCATTTTCTAAACCCATCCCTTTCTTTTATAACTAAATAGGTAAATTTCCAAACCTGACATGATTCTTTTATATCATCATTTCTTAATAGATTTGTATTTTTTAAATCTGGCACCTTTAAAAATTATATTGTTATATTTACAGGTATATGTATGTCCGTGTGCTTGATATATAAATAAAAAAGATTACGTTTTTGTAGAGAATGTGTTGATTTTAAACTGTCAACAATCAGGATTTCATAATTCAGTAATACAGAATAACTGGTTACTGACATTGATTATCAACTTTATCAGACAGCTCTGTAAAAACACAACATTAATCAATTCATTCTCCCTACACCCTCCCCTGCAATAACAACAACCAATGAATTCATTTTACAATATATATATATATATATATATAGATCACTCAAACATATACATCAAATATTTATGTGTGTGTGTGTGTGTGTGTGTGTGTGTGTGTGTGTATGTGTGTGTGCATGTGCACGCATGTATAGGCTTATTTCAAATTAATAATTTTGAGGTTTCGTTTTAACCAAATGTAGTTCTGTTTTTGATAACATATGGTTCTGTCATGATAGCCTATACACATAAAATAATGGCATCATAGTTACTAATTGTTGATCAGCCTTAATTAATTCCTCCTAAGACAAAATTATATTCTACTAGAAAATGAAGTTATTTGGTTGTAATATTTTTCGGGGTTATAGTTGAAGATACTCTTTATTTTTAAAAATAAAATAAAAAGTATTTCTGGTAAGAACCACAATTTTAACAAATATGAGATAGGTCCTTTAATTAGAATGAAGTAACAGAAATAAGAATTTCTTTATTATAAACACACAGTTAACAAATTCATATGGACTAGAATCATATTTTATTTAGGTGAGCCAACTGTATTTTACTTTACTCAAATAATTCAATATTTACATGCCATTTACTTTAAAATGTACAAAAATATTACACAACTGTACAAATATGCATGCAGTTATTACAAAATAATCTTTGAAAGTATTACAATTAAGATTTCATACAAATAGAATAATTCTGTGAATAATAATTACAAGACGGCATAGATTCATGAAATTCAAGAATCCAATAATGGCATGTTATTTCTCTTAAATCAACTTTCCTATGCATTATCCAGTTTGATTGCCGAATTGTCTTTCTTAAAAACACAAAGTGCTGAGGTGGAAAAATTCCATTGGCCGAGTCTGACTCCTGTGTACAGTCAGATTTCACAGTCGGGGAAACAAACATTGGGAAAGTAACAACTGTGTCTTTATATCATTTTCTGCACTTGATATTCAACATTCATTACACATGGGCAAGAACTGTACAGTTCAGGGCAAGTAAGTTTTTAATTTTCACAGTTATAAAATAACTTCCCACTGCTGAAGAGGATACTTACAATGCTAATTGAACCTGATTCACTGATTACCACTTTTCCTGGGTAAAAACACAGGTACCGAGGTATGTGCCCAGGACAGACATGTTCTATAATACAAACACACTGTACTAAACAAATAATCCATGTGAATTTGATTTTTATTTGATAATCTTACATTTACACATATACACAGTACCATTCTGTGTCGATGAAATGATGCGAATGTTTAACAATACCCCAGCACAAAAAATTGATTGGCTGTTGAGCGTCAGAAGTAAATGTGTAAACAATTCAAACGGTTTAACATTCACAATCAGAAACGAGCTGTCGTAACTGGTGATATCAGAACATAATTTGACATAATGTCATCACTTAATAATCGTGGTGTTCAGAAGCTTTGAAAATACAGCCCTTGATTGAAAACATCAGTATAATACTGTTTTCATTATTTAAATCAGATTTCTGAGAATTAAACTGATTAATACTGCACAAATTTTATCTGTATATAAGTATTTGTGCACCTGTATCTTTGTCTGATGTCTTGCAGAAAAACAAACAAAATTATAAAATAATGTGAACAGATGCTACCAACAAATTTATAAACATGCATAATGTTCACCAGTGTACAGTTTAGAATTTAAGACTGTCCATGTTCACAGTGTTGATTATTAATACTGTCCATACTTGGCATTGCAAACATTTTAAGTAAGTCTGGGAGACCAATTCTCTACAAATCATACGACATTATATAATTAATACTTTATAACAATGCCTTATACACTAGTAGATGTGTCTAGACCTGTGCAGTCACATTATATTAAGTCTAAAGGCATTTTAAATGTGCACCGAAATTGTGCCAAAAACCCAACAGAATACCAACATTTGTGACTGAGCATATATTCTAGTCCAAGGACTGTCTTAAACATAGTCAGTGAAGTCCTCCATGAAGGACCGGGTGTGTATTCTGGTCCGGGGACTGCTGGTGGCAGTCTTCTCCTCCTGCTGCACCTTCTGTTTGATCCTCTTGATCTGCCGCAGCCGCTCCAGCCAGTTGGAGGCGAAGGGATCCTGCGGCTGAGACTGCTGTCTCTGGAGCACCAACGAAGCCAACTGAAAACACAGCCCCACAGTTAAACACCACCAGCTAGCCATGATCACAGGTAGTTCAAGAAAAAAACATTTCAGGAGCTTTAAAAATTAATTTATACTTTTAGGAGATAATCATGTGAAGTTTGCCATTTGATCCTGCAAATGTAGTTTTTTGACTAAAGGCATTAGCTTGAGATAAAAATGTAAACATCTGCAGGATCAAATAGACAATAACATCCGCAAATTGAAAAACTCCATATGGTTATCTTCATTGCAAACAATGAGTTTTTCTACAGAGTTAAATTTATATTTGGTGTTTCTTCAAAAAAATAACTAGCTACCATCTAACTATACACCCTGCAATCATCAAGAAAGATTACTGAAAGGAAAAAACCTCTGGCCCTAGTGGCAAATGGTCTAAGCAGTCAGTCTCAAAAGGCTGGTAGGTACTGGGTTCATATCCCAGAGCTGGCACCCATTCAGGCAAGTTCTTAAGGACTCAGTGGGCAGGTGTAAGACCACTACACCCTCTTCTCTCTTACTAACCTCTAACAGGGTTACTACTAATTACTAACCAGCTATCCTAGACAGAGTTCTCAAGGACTCAGTGGGTAGGTGTAAGGCCACTACACCCTCTTCTTTCTGACTAACCTCTAATAGGGTTACTGATAACCCTCCTCACTCAGAGGAAATTCTTAAGGACTCAATGGGTAGGTGTAAGGCCACTAAGCCCTCTTCTTTCTAACAGGTTACTAAGAACCACTAACCTCTTTTTCTGGACATAAAATTCAGGTATGTGCCCAGGACAGGTGTGTTCCATAATAGTTTGCTCTGAATGTGCACATTAAACACCATGACCTACTAAACAAATCAGACTGAAATACTTGGGAATACTTACATTGCAGTGCATGGCAATCTGCCGTACCAACAATGCTAGATTAGCATCAGAGATGATTTTAGTGTCCGTGTGTCCAAGGATTTCAGCAATATCTAAAACAGATCAAACTAAATTTTACTGTTAAAAGTACAATTTATGTCTACCACAAAGTTTTAAAAAGTTAATTTATGTATACCAAAAATAATTTAAAATTATAAATTACTAATGCTCAAATTCTTTAAAGCCATCTTAAGTGATCCTTTTAAATTTGAATTCAATCTGATATGACCATCTATTTGTACAACCAAATTTATCAATTGGTCTTACTGAATTATTAGTTAATGAACTTAACTATGACATTAATAACTGCATTTAAATGCAGATGAAGCATTAGTCATAGAATTAAACTGAATTTTTTATTGACATTTTTTAATTTAAGATATTTTGGTTTTCCATAATGATGGTTGTTTAACATAAATCTTCATTCAAACATTAAACCATTACTATTTAATGGCATTATACAAGATAATTTTCACTGAAACCAGAAACCATTAGATAAGATAAGTAAACTTTACACATATCTCCCTAAACAAATATTCATGTCTCAGTATCCATAAAGTATTGACTAAAATTGAGCTGTAAATATTTACCACACAAAGAAGCATCTTGTTTTCAATACAAATAAAATAAAATTCAACACATAATGGTTAACCCTTTTTATCATTAAGTTTCTTTAGTGTCATATTCATTATCAGATCCGAAATACTTTCTAGGTTTGAAAAGGTTAATCTTCTTTACAACCACATAGGTCTACACTAGATGTTTTTTTTTTTTTTTTTTTTTTAAAGTGGTACAATTATCTAAATTTATCTTAAATGATGATGTTAAATACCAAATTATGTTATGACATGATCATTTATGACAACTAAACAAGAGAGAGAGCAATGTTTTATTTAACAATACACTCAACACATTTATGGTTATGTGGTGTTAGGCATATGGTTAAGGATCATTATGATAGAAAGGAAACCTGCTGTTGCCACATAGGCTATTCTTTGTGATTAGCAGCAGGGGATCTTTTATATGCACAGAACAGCATATACAACAGCTTTTGATACACCAGCCGTGGACCAAAGGGTCTACCATGTGGGATCGATCCAATGACCCACTGCACCATGAGTAATGTTCTTACCACTGACTTACGTCCCGCTGCCACAATTAAACAATTTTTAGCCATAATAAGACAGCTTCAACAATCAGGGTCCAGATTAATAGAATTTATATTATTAGTTTTTAAAACACAGCATGCACACACTGATGCACTGTTTACTTTCTTTATGCCATGTAAAAGTACATTGTATATGATAAAACCATATTGTCTGAATTACAGATAATAGAAAACACAGGTGAATTAAAGTTATTAATTAGAGTCGCTGAGCACACACATGCACATGCACACTCACACTTACACACACTTACAATTACATATATAGATACACACACACACACAAACACATACCGGTACTTGCAATTAGTCACACACTCACACTTGCAATTACACATACAAACTCACACATTAAAAAAATAAATAAAAACAACATATAAATTAAATAGAATGTTTTTTATATTTACTTGCAAATACTGAGTAACACTATTTGTGTATTTAGGAAATAACCATATGGAGTTTAAAAAAAATATTTGCAGGTGTTATTATCCATTTGATGCTTCAAATGTAATTTTTGACCAAAGAATAACAAACAAAATTTATATCTGTGTTGAAAAGAATGGTGACATACAGAAATGGAAAAAGATTCAGACACATGTGGCTATATTCATAACACAGCAAAAATACAGACACTTTTAGATATGATGAACAAAACATATTTAAAAATAAATCTGCCATGATACAGTGTTATGGCCTTAATGCAGCAGTGTTCTAAGCTGTTCACATCAAAAGGCTGGTAGGTACTGGGTTCATATCCCAGTAACAGCCCCTCACACAGAGTGAATTCTTAAGGTCTCAGTGGTAGGTGCAAGTCCACTACATCCTCTCCTCTCTTATTAATCTATAACAGGGTTACACTGAAATATGTGCCCAAGACAGGCATGCACCATAACTGTTTGTTCTGAATGTGCACATTAAATACCATGACCAGACCTAACCTGAGGCTTCAATGTAATTACTTTTAAATAAAAAGAGTAGCCACACATAAAATTAATACCATTACTCAACTGCAAAACAAAGCCCAGTTCAAGGAAATTAAATAGTCATAGAGATATTTAAATCAGGTAACATTTGTTAAATTCATGAAGTTTAGAAAAAAAGAAGAAACAAAAGTTAAGAATATTTAAAACTATAGTAGACAAGATAATCATAGATTATAATAAATATTAAAAAAAACTGACTTTAGATGCATTAAATATGAAAACAAGATTACAGCAATTAACACTAAATAAAATAAATAAGGAAGTATTTAGCTATCTCTTTATATCTACATATGAAACAATTTGTTTTTAATTAAGAATTTAAATTTAAATTAATTATTATTTTTTTTTTTTAAAGGAAATATTTAGTTATCTATTTATATCTACAAGTTTATGTGAAGAAAAAGAAACGAAAAAGCAAAATTGATATTTAGTTTTTAATATTTCAAAACGTATGCAATAAGCTAAGACTAAATAACCACAAACGTGTATATGCAGGAAAAGTAGTATATTTAACACCACATTAAGCCATGCTATCATTTGACTTAGTATACCTGTGCACAAAATTATAATAAATTCACATCAAATGCAAAATAAAACTAAAAGCTAGAGATGATTAAGATAAACAGATCCACACAAAACAACTACATACATTTATGTCTACAAGCCAAGTCATACATATAGTGCCATCTACTGGGAAATCAGGGATAAACTGAGAAGCAAATCACCATAGAGAGTAACAACCGTCATCCGTGTTGTATGTTATCGACAAAACTAAATACTTATTGAATGTACATTTTACACAGTTTAAGGTTTAAAGGATTACTGTTTGAAGTATAGTGTGCCAAAAGAGATGTTTTATTTACAGTTATATGGCAACATAGTTTGTTAAATTCAAAAATAGTTAACTGTTTTAATTAAATTTAAACAAAAAACTTATGCAACAATTAAAATCAACAGTGAAAAGGTCATATAAAAACTCTTTTAGGTGTTAAGATTGGACAACAATTTACCCTGAAATATTCAGATCAAAACAATTTTGAAATATTATGTAATAATAATTAGTAAACAGAAATAATATCACACTGTTTCGAGAATTAATTAATAAATTATATAGATAACAACGAGTATAACAAACATGCACTTGGTACACACGGTTGTTAAACATCTATGGTTATAAATGAATTTACCTGTTGTTATTCGTTCTTTGAATTCTATAGGCACTACAAGTAATTCACAGAGAAAAACCTTTTATTTAATGATGCACTCAACACAGTTTAATTGCAGTTATATGATGTCAGATATACAATTAATCCTTTCCATCGACTTTACACAGCATGTCACTTGTTATATGTAGGCCAAATGATGTGTGTTTTGTTGGCTGCTTATTAAAGTATGTAAACTGATATTGGACATTAGGCTTATTGTTTTATTCTAAATCTACAATGCAAAATGTGTTATATATTACTCAACCTTTTAAATGGATAATTTTTACCGTCTTTTTTTCTGATTTTGGAATCTGTGAGAGAAGATGTTTAATTTTGATATGCAATTATTCTGGTGTCAAACAGTACCAAACTAAGATGGAACCCAGGATAGGATGAAATATGGTTTTCAGCAATATACAAATCAAGGCACATAATGTAAAATGTCAACAAAAATATTATAATTTACTAGACCTGACCTAATATCAACCAGACCACACTGATTAATGACAAAATAAACTTAAGCTGGACACATTTTAGTCAACTACACTTCATTATTTGAAGAGTATACATAATAAACCAGTAACTATAATTGAATAAATCACACAAATCCACATGGTATGTGAATTTGTTTTGTATATTTTAAAATTAACTCTTGTAGTCTTATTACACTGGAATAAGCTACACTGTATCTATGGCAAACGATGCAATATCATTTCTCACAGAAACTCTATTTGTCAATGGAAAATATTAACGTTTTGTAGAATCACTGGATGGCAAATTAATTCACTGCTCATATGTTATATAAACATGACCAGAAACACATATGACTAGACCGAACCAGCTGTTTACTAGACAGTGTCAGTGTCGAACCCTGCCTACCACCTAGCAAACAATATAACCATCAGCAGAATATTTAATTGTATAGATATTTACACAGCATACATTATAATAATAATAAAATCACAAACCTTCTTTGGTTTGAAGGGTAACTGCATTGGTTTCATAATCCAGGGGTCTGATCACAATGTTAACATAGTTGAATTGACCCTGAAAGGTAATAGCTACATAAATATTTTATATTTAGTGAAAGAGAGAGAGAGAGAGAGAGAGAATGAGAGAGAGGGAGAGAGAGAGAGGATGGGGAAGGGAGGGAGAGAGAGAGAGAGAGAGAGAGAGAGAGAGAATGAGAGAGAGAATGAGAGAGAGATATTTTATTGAACAAAGCACTAAAAATGTATGACTATATGGCATCAATCATATGGTTGATGACCAATATGATAGTGAGAAAATAAACGAAACAGGCTAGCTACTCTCATGTTTGTGGACCTTTCTCAACCATCATTATGAAAGGGTTAAGGACTATTATGATAGTGAGAAAAGAAAGCCACAGCTGCCACATAGGCTACTTATTTTGATTAGCAGCAAAGGAATCTTTTATTAACAGACATGATAGTACAATAACCTTTGATACACCAGTTGTGGAACACAGGCTGGAACAAGAGATAGCTCAAAGGGTCCACTAGGTGGGATTGATCTGATGATCCACCACACCCTGAGCAGATGTTATACCTCTGAGCTATGTCCCTCAAGGGTACACAATACATCTTTCAAGAGAGAGAAAGAGAAATCTTTATATTTAAAGATGCACTCAACCCATTTTAATTGCTGTTATATGGCATCAGGCATATGGTTAAGATTACGATAGAAAGGAAACCCATAACTGCCACACAGACTATTCTTTCTGATTAGCAGCAAGGGATCTTTTATATTAACTATCCAACAGACATGACAGCCCAATAACCTTGGATACACCAGTTGTGGAGCACTGGCTGGAGCAAGAAATAGATCAAAGGGTACACTAAGTGGGACTACACCCTCAGTGGATGCTCTACGTCTGAGCTACATCCCACAAGGTTACAGAGCACATCTTTCAAATTTACCTTAATAGTTCCAATAGTGTAGTCCTCTCCACTGTCATTGTACACAATGGTGACAAAGTCATTGCCAATGTGCAGCTTTTTCGCATTACAGTTGGGGTCTGACTCTCGGTTTGGCATCAGGGTGGCCACATGAAATACCACTGGAATACAGAAGTAAAAAATATTAAAAGAGAAAGAAATATTTTTATTTAACACTGAACACATTAGATTTATGGTTAGATGTTGTCAGACTTTAAGGATCACTTTGATACTGAGAAATGACACCTGCTGCCTCCATATGTGTTACTCTTTCCATTAGCAGCAAAGGATCTTTTATATGCACCATCCCACAGACAGAATAATACTTAACACAGACTTTGATACACCCATTGTGGTGTACTGACTTGAATGAGACACAGCTCAAAGGTTCTGCAAGTTTGGTTTGATCCGACGATCCACCACACTGAGTGGACACTCTACCTCTGAACTACTTCCCACTCCCCACAAGTATAGCAAGTGGCTGAAGTTTTGAACTCACCTTGCATGGACTCATCTTGAATTCATAAATAGAAAAAACTATAAATGTAGCAAGTGTCTGAAGTTTTAAACTGAAATGCATGGACTCATCTTGAATCCATAAATAGAAAAAACTATAAATGTATCAAGTGTCTGAAGTTAACAACCATTCTGACTGAGAAAGGAAAACCACCCACTGCTGTCACGTGGGCTATTCTTTGAATTTATAAATATGCAAATCTATAATGAGCTACTTTCAAATAAATAGAACAGCCAGACATCAAATTACTCAGCTGCAAAACAAAACTCAGTGCAAGGAAATTAGTCATAGATATAATATAGGTAACACTTTTTAAATTCATGAAGTTAAAACTATTTCAAACTACAGTAGCTTACCTTGCATGGACTTATCTTGAATCAACAAATATACCAAACTATAAAAATAATTGGCTGAAGTTTTAAACTGACCTTGCATGGACTCGTCCTGCCAGCTGTATGTGAACTGTCCGTCGGCCCCGAGTTCAAGTCCCCCCAGAAACACACGGTTTTGGTTGACGTCCTTCAGACTGATGAGATCTCCTAGTCGCTGAATGAAGCCGACATACCGCTCCGACCCATACAGGTTAGACAGAATCGCCTTCTCGTCATGGGCCTGTCGGAAAACACACACAAGCAGAGAAAAAGAGGGGTTTTATTTAACAACTCACTAAACACATTTTGTTATTTGGCATTAGACATTGAGAAATGGAAATGTTCTATTTAACAATGCGCTCACATTATTTACAGTTATTTTTGAGAGAGCAATGTTTTATTTAATGATGCACTCATTTTATTTACAGTTATTTGGCATTATACATTGAAAGAGCAATGTTTTATTTAATGATGCACTCATTTTATTTAGTTATTTGGCTATATATATTGAGAGAGCAATGTTTTATTTAACAATGCACTCATTTTATTTACAGTTATTTGGCATCATACATTGAAAGAGCAATGTTTTATTTAATGATGCACTCATTTTATTTAGTTATTTGGCATTATACATTGAGAGAGCAATGTTTTATTTAACAATGCACTCATTTTATTTACAGTTATTTGGCATTATACATTGAAAGAGCAATGTTTTATTTAACAATGCACTCATTTTATTTACAGTTAAATGGCATCAGACACCGAGAGAGAATTGTTTTATTTAACAATGCACTCATTTTATTTACAGTTATATGGCATCAGACACCGAGAGAGAATTGTTTTATTTAACAATGCACTCAACACATTTTATCTAACACCTTAAAGGGTCCATCAGATAGGATTGATTCAACATCCTATCACATCATCGGCATATGCTCTTACCTTTAAAAAAACCCAACCATAGAGCATTTCAATTAACCGTATGACATGGGGGAAAGGATGGGGTTGCATAAAGGTCAGATATCAGAGAGAAATGAAAGAGTAAAGTGTTTTTGTTTTTTTTTAAACTGAAAAAACCCGCAATCTGACTGTTCAAAGGTATTGTGTTAGCCATATTAAATAATAAATGCATTAATAAATATTATGGAAAATTAATTATATAAATTTAAAACTGTCAGGAATACTGCATATTAATTTATTATACAAAAACAGAGAGAGAGAGATAGCAAATGAGAAAGAGAAAGAGCGAGTGAGAGAAGGAGAGAGAGAACGAGATCACAAGAGAAAACAATATATTTATTAATTAATTTAATAATTTTAAAATCAGTAACCACCTGTCCTGGTCCAACATAAATGACACCAATTTTGTGAGTCTCATATGGGTGGATATGATCCAACATTTTCAGAGCTCGGTTGATAGTCTGTAAAACAATCAGAGAAGGAAATGTTTTATTTAACAACACAATCAACACATTTTATTTATGGTTATATGGCATCAGGTATATGTTAAGAAGCATTGTGATAATGAGAAACGAAACCTGCCACCACATAGGCTATTTATTCCAACTGGCAGCAAAGGATATTTTATAGACAGAACATACCACGATCTTTGATACACCAGTTGTGGAGCAATAATACACTGTAGATGTGAAGCATTAAACTGATACAGAATATCAAGTCCATTTCTATGATCTATCAAGTGCTTCCCAGAAATTCTGCAGTACCTACTTAGTGGATTTATCCATTAAACCAAAATGACACAAAACTAATTACATTAAACATTTTAGAATCAAAATTTATTTTTTAATGCATAGAAAAAAACCAACTACTTTTGATTTTGAAGTTAAACAGTTTTGTTACAATTTTTTCTCCATATTGCATAGGCTGCCAAATAAGAGTAAACTCCTAAACTGAATGCACCAGTTTGTCGGTACAAGTAAACTTGTAGTAAAGTCAATGCTCTATATTAAGTTACATTAAAGCTGCTTGTAAATGGAGATAACTCAAAACACTTCTTGACAATTAGGAAAAACATGAATGTAATAGTCTATTCTTTTTACTGATCATCATTTATCTGAGGTCTACAAAATGTATGGTAGTATTTAATTTTAAGGAATGTCAAATGTGTACAGCTACCATTTGTTTATGGCAGTGTGTTAACATAAACCAACGATATTACTTAATGTCTAACATGAACCTATGATATTACTTAATGTCTAACAAGAACCTATGATATTACTTAATGTCTAACAAGAACCTATGATATTACTTTAAGCCTATTATGAAACTATGATATTACTTTATGCCTAATATGAACCTATGATATTACTTACAGCCTAACAAGAACCTATGATATTACTTACAGCCTAACAAGAACCTATGATATTACTTACAGCCTAACAAGAACCTATGATATTACTTACATCCTAACAAGAACCTATGATATTACTTAATGTCTAACAAGAACCTGTGATATTACTTAATGTCTAACAAGAACCTATGATATTACTTTGAGCTTAACAACAACCTATGATATTACTTTAAGCCTAATATGAACCTATGATATTACTTACAGCCTAACAAGAACCTATGATATTACTTTAAGCCTAACATGAACCTATGATATTACTTTAAGCCTAACATGAACCTATGATATTACTTAAAGCCTAACATGAACCTATGATATTACTTAAAGCCTAACATGAACCTATGATATTACTTAAAGCCCAAGAAGAACCTATGGTATTACTTTAGGCCTAACAAGAACCTATGATATTACTTTGAGCCTAACATGAACCTAAGATATTACTTTAAGCCTAACATGAACCTATGATATTACTTTAAGCCTAACATGAACCTATGATATTACTTTAAGCCTAACATGAACCTATGATATTACT
>JAUTBY010222118.1:0-34352 GCA_032361585.1 Peltospira operculata | reverse complement strand
CATGAAACTTGACAGGTATGTAGTAAAATGAATATATTTTCACTTTATTATAGTTAGAAAAAACTTTTTACATTCCTTAAAGCAAATGAACCATTGGTTTCACAACTGTAATTTTCGCCGCGAGTTTTTTTCCACTTCCACTCAACAAACAAATATGTGGTCTACGTCATCACACAATTTTTGGGAATTAAAATTGCTGAAATCATGCTACAAAACAGTCATTTTGCAACGCACCCTCTGTACACGCACTCAAGGCTGAAACTGCATGTGAGGCCACGCAACAAGCAACGTAAAACAACTGATTGTCACATCCCTACTTAAATATATACCTTGGCCTAACACCTAATATCTGACCTTAGTTTTATGCTAGGTTGCCATTAGAGATTCATTCATCCATATCCATACATTCATTTATTCATTTATTCATTCATTCATCCTGCAACTGCTAAAATATTTTTGTTTTCCAGCAAAAGCTGTTGCACAACGCGGTAATGAGTTTGTTGAGACTTGCCTCGCTGCCTGTGAGTGCTGATGTGACCGCGACACAGGACGTGGTGCAGGTGCACGCAGTCAACATTCTCAAAGTGCTGTACAGCGACGCGGGTCTCGTCACCAGACTCACGACCTACATCAGTAGGACGGTCATTCTCGTCGTCAACGGATTCCAGTCTCCTCTGTGGGCTGTCAGGAACGCAACGACTCAGCTGTTTAGTGAGATTGCTGTTATTTGTAATATTTTATATGTTTAACAAAATACAAAATAGTGCTAGCTAAAACACTATTTAATACATCATGGTTCCATCACAACTGACTAACAGGAAATAATGTACAAAATATATACAGGTTGGTGACATAGTAACACAGATATAGGCCTATCTAAGGTACTTAAACTATATATTTGGTGTTATCTATTCTAGCTGTGTGGTCAGTAACCAAGTTCATGGATATTGTCTCTTTGGAATATTAGATAAGAAAGATAAGAACCTGATACTGTCCAAACAGATGAGGCACTGGACATTACATTATTCAGTTTGAGTTATCTCTTTTCAAGTTGCGTCTCGTTCCAGCCAGTGCTCCGCAACTGATGTATCAAAGGTCATGGCATGTGCTATCCTGTGTGGGATGGTGCATATAAAAGACCC
The DNA here is from genome assembly GCA_032361585.1 of Peltospira operculata. Taxonomy (NCBI): domain Eukaryota; kingdom Metazoa; phylum Mollusca; class Gastropoda; order Neomphalida; family Peltospiridae; genus Peltospira; species Peltospira operculata. Next base: position 33,210 of record JAUTBY010222118.1, on the reverse strand, counting down.
CTTGCTGTTAATTAGAAAGAGTAGATTATGTGGTGGCAGCAGGTTTCCTGCCTCAATATCATAATGGTCTTTAACCATATGCATGATGCCATATAACTGTAGATAAAATGTGTTCAGTGCATTGTTAAATAAACCATTTCTCTCTCTCTCTCTCTCTCTCTCTCACTCTCTTCGAGTTAGTCATTGATGGATATGTTTTGAAACCATTACCATACCTGTGTCAAAGTATGTATTATCTAAACATCTAAACATGACACATGGATTATTTTTGAAAAACAGATTTTCATTATTCTTTTAAGGCACCTTGGTAAACCGACTATTTGGTCAGAAGAGCAAGAGTGAATACAGCCACAACATAACACTGAAAGAGTTCGAGTCCTACTATCCAGAGTTGCCTCCCTTTATGCTGCACAAGTTAGATTCAGCTCTGTGTGATGTGCATGCCACTGAGAAAGTGCACCCATCACTGTTTCTTATTCTCACACTGCTCACAAACATGGGACCAAGTGACCTCAAACAGAATTCATCCAGGTAAGCAAGAGATGTACTTACCACAAGTTACTGATTCAGAACTCACTAGATAGATAGTAGTATTCATTCAGGATCCCTTGTTGTTAATGGGGTTTTCTGTACAATCTATAACTGTTACATTAACTTTTCCACAAATACTAAATCTATCGGTTATTTGAACTTATCCTATAACTTCCGCATGACATCAATGTCATGATTTTGTATAGCATTCATGAAATAATGATTTGCAAATGGTATGCTGACAGTTGATTGTTTGTTTATATGAAAACTCACCCTGTACATCTTAATATAACATTATGATAATATTTGGTTAAAAAGCCTGATGTCAAGCTATGTTTTGGCCAATTATGATCATGTCATATAAAGTATGAATGTGAATTTTTACTTATGATTTACAAAAAATTGAATAAATGCCATATGGAATATATCAACCTGGTGTCATCAGTATTAGATATTAATAGGTGAGTTTTTATTTTATAATATATTTATTGTAAATAAGTAAACCATTTAGCTGTGTGGAATTCATACACTCCGTACTATTATTGCAACTTTTGCAATAAGTTGATGAAGAGGATGAAAACGGCTGTACAAATAGAGTAAACTAGTTTTTGTATTACAGGTTTGAGTGCGAGTTCAGAATGAGGGTGCTAACCGTTATACACAGTCCTGTGTACACACATAGAGTAAATTAGTTTTGTATTACAGGTTTGAGTGCGAGTTCAGAATGAGGGTGCTAACCGTTATACACAGTCCTGTGTACACACATAGAGTAAATTAGTTTTGTATTACAGGTTTGAGTGCGAGTTCAGAATGAGGGTGCTAACCGTTATACACAGTCCTGTGTACACACTGAGGGAGCTGTCTGCTAGGGCTTACTGTGCACTGGTTCCCACGGATACAGTCACTGCTGCTATGACAGACCTGGTACACAACATTCCTATTGTTCAGGACAGAGTGACCAGCCACAATCATCTCCATGGCATCCTACTGTGTGTGGAGAAACTAGCAAAGAGACGGGTGGTCTCGAACTCTAACACAGAACTTCTCCTGAACGATATTCTACAGCGACGCTGGCTGGTGGAATGTCCTGGGAATCGGCTACTGTCAGCTAAATACACACAAATCTTACAAACATTGGTGACTGGGTTGAATGACAGCATGTCCAAAGAGTTGTTTAAAAATATCTCCAGTCTGGTTTCCAAAAGTTATCTTTGCTTACAAGATTTCAAACACCAGGTTGGTAATTTGAACACATTAGTAGTTGTTGTTTTCTAAAGCAGCAATATATTTAGGAAAATGTGCATCAAAGCTATGCTCAAGTGGTACAGTTGCTTGTAGTTGGAATCAAACATTTTACAAAAATCAACCATCTTTAATCTTTTACATATTCAGGGGTCATAACTCAATAAGCTAATACATTTTAGCAATACATTAACTAAAGTAACTTACGGTTGTTGTGGTACTGGGGGTATAATTAAGATGAATGCTTCATAGTTATGTTTTGTAAATAGCATACCAAGTAAAGTCCCAATATCCAAAACACTTAAATGAGTGTTCTCCTGTTTTTAGGCATTTGAGACTTGCTACATCTGACTTGTTTCTAAGTACTCAAGCAATCATTTAATTAAGATATACTTTTTATAATTGGTAAAAAAACTAAAAGATGCTTTAACATTTTAATTTGCACTCTTAAGATATTTGGAGTTATTTTTTTTCTTCTTCTGCAGGTGGGTCAAGATGTGTTTATTGTGGAACTGGTTGAGCTGACATTTACTTTGATGTCGGCAAATGTTGATGACTTACGTGGTCGTGTGAGGAAATATCTCACATCCAGCCCTGAGATTCAGATGGGCTGTCTGAACTGTCTACTGAAGCTGTCCACCACAGACCCTGCTCTCTTCCAGTCCATGAGTCACACTGTACAGGTGTGTTACAGCGAGTGTGTTGAACTGGTGCAAGTCCTTAGATGTGTCACATATCACTTTGAATATCCATGGGATGGTGGGTCATTTCTCATTCCAGCCAGTGCTCCACAACTGGTGAATCAAAGGCTATGGTATGTGCTATTCTGCTACTAATTAGAAAGAGTAGCCAATGTGATAGCAGCAGGTTCCCTTTCTTACCATCATATTCCGAACCATATGTCTGATCCCATATAACCATAAATAAAATGGGTTTGCATCATTAAAAAAAAAATTCTCTCTCTCTCTCTCTCTTTTATCTCTTAACATGGATCAGTTGCACTTTATTTTCTTATCTCAGAAAGTTGTACACATATTAAGTGTGAATGTTGTAGTGTATTAAATATGTAATCTTTATAAAGAGTTATTCAGAGGGAGACTTAATAGTGTTTTAGTACACTGAGCTTATATGATTCCAGCCAGTTATTAGTCTGGGCGATTTTTGAGTTTTTGTTTTATTAAAGGTTACAAAATTTATATTTGAAATAAATGTGTTCATAAGTCTTTAAAATATGTATTTGTTTATTTTTCTGTTTCTTTGATAGTATCCGATGTCATCATGTCATCACTTCATTACAAAATTTAGTTTTGAAATTGTCCATGAGGTATCTTAAACCAATGTTTGTTTGTTTTTCCAGAATGACGTTTGGTTCCTAGTATCGGACTCCAACGTACCACCTCTAGTACTGCTGGCTGTGAACGTGATCACTGAGTGCAGTGTGAGAAGTCCCCACACATCCAGCTGTCCACTCACACTGTCAGACTTCACACGGCTCAAGCACGCCTTCACTGACAACGCCAGTGTGAGAGCAGGTCTGATTGCAGCTGAAGCTGTGTGGGTTAGGAACACCGTGGCCAGTACAGAAACTTCCCTGAGTGATACACTGTATGTTATAGAGGATTCTTGTTCTCATTGCTTTACTTTGTAGAAATTAGTACATTTTTCTTACTGTTTTATGTGTAAATATTTCTTATTACCTATTTGGTTTGTAATAGTTATTGGTATATAACAAGACTTCAACTTTCTGATTGGATAGGTGGCGGAACTGCCCCCCCCCCCCCCCAATAATTCTAGGTCTAAGAGTTTTAAAATTACAAAGTGAAACATTTCTTGGGGAAAACCATCCTAACTTTGTAAGTTGTAGGTTGGCCTCCCCAATGTTTGAAATGTTCCGCTGCTTATGTAGTGTGTTATGTCTTTACAACCTGGAAATTACAAGGTTCTGTTGGCAATTTCTCCAAAAAATGAGTTATCCATCCTATTTTATTAACATTATCTACACAGTAGCCAATCCACATAATACAATATTTTAGAACACAGTTGTTATATTAAAACTATTGTAAAGACTTCTCTATTTATTAAATAGAGGATATTCCATGTTTTTTCTCAAGTATGAGTTATATCTCATCTGCATGAAGTTTGCTATTATATCTTACAATCACAAGATGAGATATTAATTAAATTTGAGATAAAACATGAAATGTTCTATTTATTATATAATTTTTGACCATTTACCTTTGTTTTCAAAATGCCAGAAGCAGGTCTGTTAACATGACCTGATTGACCGCGTTATTCTCCAACCACAATATGTGTAGTTCCCACATATGGAAATTCATTTTACAAATTTAAAATAAGTATTCTATTTCAAACATTAGCATAAGCAATAACATCATCTTTGTTTATCAGTTAAAAGTGATAGTTAAATATATATATAAATAAAATTCAAACTGTGACGTAGTCGCGCTGTAATCTAAATTAAACATCCACCATTTATATGATATTTTAAGATATTTCACTCAGTGTTAATGTTATATAATAAATATGAGTTATCAACTTCAAGTCGCGATTTATTAGAATTAGGTTTTGTACACATAGAACTTAGGTGATGTAATGATATATCCTCTTTCCGATTGGATGCAGTGACTATTTGCTGTTTCTTTTTACGACATCATTCAGTGCATCAGTTCTTGTTAATAATTGTTCAGATAAAACCCTTACATTTTACATCCACTTCTGACGAGTGTCAAACTGTTAACTAGAGGAAAGATGGCAGCATTATACTGCTGTTGCTGATAAGTTGCTTACAACTATACACATATTAAATAGTGGGTGATGCTATTACTATTAACTCATTACTAAATTGCAGGTCAGATTAGGTGAGTTCATTATACATGCACATTCAGAGCAAGCTGGTATAGAACGTTCCTGACCTGGGCTCATGCCTCAGTGACCTGTGTTGTCTGTTCTGGACAGCTGGTTAGTAGTGAGTAGGAACCCTGTTAGAGGTTAGTGAGAGAGACAAGAGGGTGTAGTGGGCTTACATTAACCCATTTAGTTAGTCCTTAAAACTACTATGTCAGGAATATATCTGATTGTAATTGATTTTTGTGTAGCAGAAAAGTCGGGTTTGTTCTATTTTAATGCTGTCTATGTTGTTTTAATGACAAAGCTGTTATTAATTGTTTAGTTGATTTCCTTGTTTAAGATGTCATCACCATTACTCTCTTCCCAAAACAGTTAAAGTACCACACTATCTCGTACAATGCAATCCCGCATTGCGCATTTGTTTGAACTGAGACTCTGAGAGCGGCCCGCTTTCACTCACTGGGTTATGAAGAAGCCTATGTTAGCACTTGACCTAGATAGCGACAGTAGCGAGATGGCTACATCGCTGGCCATAAAAATAGGACAGAACAAAACTTGACGGTCTCTTCTAATTGTTACAATAATAAAAAATTGGCAACCTAGTAGCTTTAAGAACTCTCTAGGTGAGATCTGGTACCAGGATATGAACCCAGTACCTACCAGCCTTTTGAGACTAATAGCTTATGCCATCAAGGCTAGATGCACTATTGCACTGGGTAGAAGCCAGCACCAAGATGTAAATTGGGTATCTACCAGGTTTACACTACTTCACTGTTGAATTACTTGATTTGCCATGGTTTTGTTTCAGAATGCTGGCAGTGCGTGTGTGGTGTGAGAAGGTTCTGGAAGCGGCTGCTTCACATCAGAACGAGAACTTGCGTCTGGCTGCAGCTCACGGACTTGTGATCTGTGCAGACCAGCTGCTGCAGTTCATTCAGACATCACGTCATCCACAGATGGAATCTTCAGCTGTCTGGTTAGTGTCACTATGGTGTTCTCGCAAGAGAGAAATTATTTATTTAACAATGCACTCAACATATTTTATTTACATGTTATATGGCATCAGGAGTATGGTTAAGGACCATTATGATGGTGAGAACAGAAACCTGCTGCCACCACATAGGCTACTCTTTCTGATTAGCAGCAAAGGGTCTTTTTATATACATCATCCCATAGACATGATAGCACATACCATGGCTTTTGATACACCAGTCGTGGAGCACTGGCTGGAACAAGACATAGCCCAAAGGGGTTCTCATAGACTTTGATTATTAGTTAAACTATATTTATTTCTAATGTGAACATCATTTAACATCTGGCATTGTCTGTTCTGTATCCAAAGATATTGTGCTTTAAAAACAATATCTTCAACTTCTGGTAATACTGTCACACTAGTATTGATTAGTTAAGAAAAATTACAATCACATTAGACCTCTGGCCTCCATGCCTACCTTTATGAAACATACAAACATTTTTTTAAATGGTCACAGTGTTGCCATTTTAATTTTTTTAAACCTATTTTTAGTAAGTGGTTTTGCTAGATAGTAATAATGGAAGATCACAAACATTTCTGTTTTAGCCTCATTGATTCAGCTGTCACCCTGTTAGAGGACGTGGACTCAACCATTCGGAAGATGGCTGCCACATTTGTCAGCAAACTGTACTGGCCTGGTCGTACTGTACAGGTATTGTTCAGAAGATTGTTGTTGTTGCAACATGACTGTAATGAATAGAACAATTTATTATCTGAATTCTCAGTCAGATATGTTGTATTCTTTAAAAATTATCTGTCATGAATGTCATTATATAATTTCACAAAAATTATATGAAAAAAAACAAAGGGTACAAGTTAAAGCTTAATGATTGTAGAGAAAAAAACAGTCTGTTAATAAAAAACATATAGGTCTGTAGTTAAAATAATATTTAAAATAATAATAATAATAACATTCAAGTTTAATCAATGTTTGTTATTTATTTTTCAGTTTGATGACCTGAACTGCTCTCTTTGTTTTGAGGTATGTTTGGGTTTTTCTTTTTTTTTCCCTTACTTTTTTTTTTTTTTTTTTTTTTTAAAATGCTTCTTTTGAGAGTTGTCATTTAACTATAATAAATCAGTAATCATGTAAAGATGTTAGTGTGTTTCGAAAACCAATTGCAGTTGAGAAAATTAGTCAAATGTGCAATGATCTGCAGCCTTGCTGTTTGTGCTATCTTCACTGAACTGAACTGAACACTATTTACACTCAGGCCATAATATACGTCTTATGAGGTGAATGTTACAGAATAATACATACAAAATACTGTGACAAGATGAGGATAGCATACAGTATAAAATTTTGATTTTGTTCACATTAATACAATTATATGTAAACATATAAAGTGATATGAATTAATATAAACAAACGTTAACAAAAAACAAAAAAAATTGAGAAGATATCCGCCAGAGGATTGGAATGCATTCATAATTTTTATTTTTTTTTAAATATGTGAGTTTTCCAAGGACACCAGCTTTTTTAAAGAATTAAATAATCTATGAAATTTATAGGTATTGTCTATAGATCTACAGAATGCAGGTAAATAATATTGCCTTTCATTTTCAAAGTATGTACAGGCAGCTGGTTTTTGTGGTTATGCAGCATGTGCTCATCGCATTTACTTTACATACAATGATGGAACATGTTAAGCAGCATTACTACATCACACTTTGCCAAATGCTTGGTGAGGTCAAATAGTTTATAAGATTCAGTAGGCATTTAGCAGTGAAATATGCATGTCATTGATCAAGTGTGCAATTTGGTTAATGAAGACTGTCAGTTGACCATCTTAAAAATTGATAGTAATGTTGAGATAGCAAAGGATCTACACACAGTTGATGTGTAGAGTGGTGGTGAAACGTGTATCAAAGCAGCTTGCACTATCATGTGTAAAGTATAAATGTGATGCAGGCTTTGAAATTCATCATGGCTATCACTGCAAATGTACTTCCTGGTGTCTTTGCTGTGATGCCCCCAAAACACCAGTTACTTTAGAGCTGTGCTGTTTTATTTGTGTGCAGCCCATTTTGTTTATGTTTTATTTGTTAATTTTAACTGTAAATGTTTTTACCCTAAATGGCAGTAGATGACGGTTTGTTTTTATGTATTATTTTTCTAAATAAAACTTTGATGTACTCTGTAATTTATGGAAGTTGCCTTGGTGCCTTTTGGGTTAGGCTTGCTGCTCCTCATTTCACAGATTTTTTGAGGCAATCATAGCTTTGCTATACAGACACCGAATTTGGAAGCTTGGTGATGAGGTTGAGTTACATAATCACAAACACTGTCTGGTGGAAACTGACACACCAGGTGAGCAGACCTGTCAACCTGTGAGACTGAAACAGTATTGCACTTCACCCACGTTTGCTTCTAATTTGCAAAAAAGGTTTCAGAGAAAAGAAAATAAGGTCAATGAACAGTCATTGATAAAATATCTTGTATGGCAGCAACATCTTTGGAACAACTGTTCAGTTTACAAGATGTGTGAATGCACTATTTATCATCATCATCATCATCATCATGTGCAGCAGTACTAAAAAAAATACTTTATGTTTCTTTTTTTCAAGAACATAATTTTTAATACTAATAAGGTCCTTTAAAAGACAAATAACATAATGACATTTCAAATAAAATAACGCTTTCTCTTTCTTCCCTATAAATCTATTTTAGGTTATTTTTGAGTATGCTGCTGACAACTTGTGGTGGTCAAAGAATTTCATTGGACATTTGTTACAGAAGTTGTACAAGACTGGTGACCTGTCCTGCTGCCTACAACAGGTCTTATCCTCAGGGTTGGTCGACTTCTTAAACCATATAGCAGTACTCTGCACTCGTTTTTATACCATACTCTTCTTTGGCTAGTGCGTAGAACATTTTTACTTGCCAAGCTTAAAATGTTACTAGCCACATTACGAGTTACGTTACTCAATTAAATAACTAATCTGAAACAATGAAATTGTTCTGAATTTCAAATGAGTTCTATTGTAGAAACTTTGGCAGTTATTCTTTTTGCATTGATTTTCCCTATTAGGACTTTGAATGAAAATGCCAAATAATTTAATACTTAAACATTTTTGGAATCGGTCATCAGATGGTGACAATAGTAAATTAATTCAGTCACTACGCCAACATTCTTGTTGCATTAGCAATGTAGAATGCTGTACAGCATATCTGGTTTGGTTATTCGTAACAGCTAGTCATTAAAGATGGCAGTTTGTAAACCTATAATGTGCTTTCTTATTGCCTATACAACTTAGTTGTTATTTGAGGCAAATTTTATTGTTGTTAATTATTTAATAGTTTGTACATTTATATGACTTGGTAATACAGACCTGTTTAATACTATTAGCATAATTTTAACAGTAAAGTATAATGCTATCTTACATTATAAACATGTAGTTTGGAACAAAGATTTTTCAACATTATCATGTTTTTATTTTATTCTGTGTTTTACAGATTTGACCAATTATTTAAGCAAGAAGATGGCAGTTTCTATGCTGAAGCATTAATAAGGAACAAAGAAATACACAAGACATTAAAGGTAATCATTTGTTGTTTTTAAATCATGTTTAAATTTTTGCTTCTGGAATTTAAAGATCAGAATCATTTTATTCACAGTCCATGCTAGTTTTTAATTGTTAAAATATAAGATATACATGTTCACTTCAAGTAATTATTGGGCATGTGCTTGTGGTGTTGTTTATTTCAGAGGGTTCAACTATCCAATGGACTGATTCTTCTTTTCTATCCTATCAGTGCCTCACAACTGGTATTTGCTAAATGTTTGAATTTTTATAAATACATTTTTCAGAAAATGTTAAAGATTCGTGAAAGACATCACTTGGAGCTAGTCCTCGATACCTCACAGCTTACTGAAGATTTGTGTATAGACATAAAGGATTGCATCACCATCCTGGAACAGGATGTATCTGGTAAGATAATCATGTCTTGAGAAAACAGTGGAAGGTGAAATAGTTGTGTTGCAGAGAACAAAAATGTTTGTCCATGTTTCATACAGCAACAAGTTATTTTATCACAGTATGATTTGAAATATTATTTCAGTACAAAGAATTGGGAGAAAAAACCTGTTCTAATTGTTGGGACCAAATTTACTGAAAGGAGCAAAGTTTGGTGTGATGATGATGTCATGGTCATGGGTTTAACATGCACATTCAAAAGCGATCTGTTATAGCAAATGCTTGTAATGGGTACAAGATCTGGTACAGCCAATAACTTTGTCCATGACAGGGAAGTTTGGTGTGTGTTTATTTTAAAATGTTACATGCATGGTCATATGATAAGATCTTGGTTGTAACATTGTTTATGATATGACGTTTTATGAAATGTTCTGATTGTAAAGTTTGTTTTTCTCCAGTTAGTCCAGTGATAAACGTGACTGGTGAGCCGTCTGTGGTTGGGTATTTGTCAGGGGCTTTGCTGAAGGCTGAGGTGCTCACACTTTACTCTCCACATCCATCATGCAGCACATGCACTTTGCAGGAACTCACTGCACACATAGGACAGGTACATACTGAACAGGTCAAAGCTTTACATTAGTTATCACTTCAAAATGTTGGATTTGTTGTAATGAATTAAATATCGATCTGATGTTAATTTAACTGATTTGAATGAATGTTTGTTAATAATTAAACCAGTGTTATTTCATGTTTAATATGTGCAATTTGTTTTTAAGATTAAAGTGTGGAGGAGTGTGGGGGTGAGGTGGGTGTAATTAGAACATCAGTTTTTCCTTCACTTTAAAACTTAAAGTAAAGTTGACTGATTTTTACTAGTAGAAAATCTTAAGCTGCACAAAGTAAATGGTACGTACAAATGTTTTTTGTATGTCAGTAAAACATTAATGCACTGTTTCTGACCATTTTATATGGTTTTGTTTACATTTAATACTTCATACTCCTGTATGTTGTAGGGTACATGTGTGGAAAACAAATGTAACAAATGTTTCCTTTTATTTCAGTTAAATCATCTTCACCCCTGGATTTATCAGCTAATACAGACATTGACTTAGTGCTATTCCAGTGTAATGCTAAAACATTTAGTGGAAAAGATGAACAAGGTGGAAATCGTATTGTGCACATGAGGACTTACTTAACCGAGACAGTAACAATTAGCACATTTTATTTATTTAAAGACCACTCAGATAATGAGAGAAGAAACCAGTTGCTGCCAACAGCTACTCCACTTTTATGGACCAGGGTGTTAAATATTTGTTAAATATCAGTGGAAAAACACTAGCCATCAATTGTGCCTTGTGTTTGAGAAAATAAATATGTGTGATATTATTTCCAGACAGAGATGGACATTGTGAAAATGAAAACAATACTAGAACAAAAGAGAAACACACACACAAAAATCCCCTGCTTATCTCTAAAGATACAGATAATTAATTTTGTACTAAAGATGATGTCTTTTCATAAGTGCAAGAGGAATTTTGTTTAAATTATTGGTCATATTTTATTAATGGTTATATGGTTAAGGACCATTGTGATAGTAGAAAAAGAAACCTGCAGCCACCACATGGGCAACTTTCCAGTTAGCAGCAACGGATCTTTTATATGCTGACAATGTGATTTTAATTACATAAAAAATGACAAACTGTTCTTGAATTTTTTTTAAATAAAAATAGTTAAAGCTTTTTTTTCTTCAAATTTTAAACTGTTTTATAAAGAAGTATATAAATGTATTTTGTGTAAAAATGTTGCAGTTGTCCCATTAATAGTATTAAAAAAGCACAACATAAAGGTGAATAATTGAATAATATTTATTACATTTCAGTGAGATATGATTGTATTCAAAATGAATGTAAAAATATGTGTTCACATGTTATAAAAGTTATCTAAAACTTAATACTAATATATAACCTAGTTTTTATGTATACAGTATTGCATGATCATGCACAATAAAATATAAAATATGTAACAAATGCAGTCTGGTAAACTGTTTGAATCTAATACATTTGACATATATCCTGTAAAATGGATAAATATAAAAAATGTAAAGTTATATTTTTAATATACACATGTGGCGTTGTTCAACATTTCTTTGTCAATTTTTTATTTAACTTTTTAAAATATCAGTTTTAAAACAGTTTATCAAATATTTGTTTAAATCCATATAATGTTGACTGCCAGCTACAAGTATACATGTAAACTGAGTGCACCAGTTTGCCAGTACCAGTAAACATGTCATGTCACTGTTATATATGTCACATTAAAGCTGCTAGCAATGGAGATAACTCACTTAGTACACTTCTTGGCAAGTCGCAATTTTTACCCCTCTGACTTTGATTTTTGTTGTATGCAAGGTCCAACATATACACAATAGTGCTTAAGTAATAACAAACGTACCAAACTGTCATTTTGTCTATGGCAGTCAGTGTATATGACCTATCTATCAATTCAATGATAATCATGTTAAAACAAATTTAAACATTTAAAGCAATATACATAAATTTGATTATTAAATATGTCCAGTCAATTTGAAAACATTGAGTATTATTGAGTGTTGTTTTTGTTTTGTTTTTTAAATATTGTCATGACACATTGTTGTTGAATAAATCGGCTATAATAAAATATATGCAATAAATACATTTATTATATCTTTTTTATTTAATGACACACACAACATATTTTTTATTAACAGTTTTTATCAATGTCAGAAATATTTTTAATCAGAAAGGGATCGATCTTAAGTTGAACGTAAGTAAATATATCATTTGAGTTGACATCCCCAGCCAAAATGTCTTATTAATCAGCATGGGTTTTTCTCTCCAAAGTTAATATGATTATGTCAATATTTTATTCATGTCAATATATTTTGTGGTCCTGTCTTAGACTTTATGTACAAAAGTATTTTCATATGTTGCTAGTTGTATTACCCAAAATAAGAAGTAAAAACATTTTGAAGGGCAAGTACGAACTGTACGATCTACATCATACTAGTATTGTGAGCACATAAATCCTAATGTTAACATTTGATGGGGATGGGAAATAGTTATGATTTATAATTACTGGTTATAATTACTGTTCACAGGTCAGATCAATACACATAGGTGGCGGAATGTTCTGAATATGGTGTGGGGGGAAAGCAACCTGCAAGTTACAAAGTTAGGATGGTCTTCCCCAGAAAGGTTATAGGTTATAGGTCTATAATTATTGGGAGGGCAGCCCCCCCCCCCCCAGTTCCACCGCCTATGATACATTATGCGGCCTCCTTGATCTTAAAAAATGACGGCACTTTAATGATGCACACAACATGATTTGTTATGCAATGCAGTTAATTTACAGGTTTGATAAACTGAAGACTGATACATTAACCTCAGATAATAGGATTATTCAGTTTGATTAATCATTTCATTGGTTCATTAATATTATTTAAAGCATGTAAATGGATATACAAATTTCACCCAATTTAATACAAAAACAATTGGTACAGGACATATCCGAATGTACAGTTGTCATAATTTGGTTTGTTCACCATTGGGTGGGGAAGATCCCCACAGTATTGACTAGAAGGTATTCCTCTACGGTGCTACCTTAATTTCTAATTTGTTTTAACATGTTTTGCTGCCATTTAACACTCTGTAAACAATATACATGAGTTTTTTAATGCATAACAAACTGTGTATGCTTTTAATGGGATGGAAGTGACATAAAAAGCAGAGATCTGTAAAGCCAGTATTAACTTCGTGGTCTCGCTGCTCATCTCTTTTTAAAGCTACTATGTCGGGAATTCTGTTATTTAAACGTTTAGAAGAAACTATCAAGTTTTTTGTTTTGTTCAGTGGAAGCGGTCAGCAATGCAGCCATTTCACTACTTGTTATCAAGTTCAAGTGCTAATAAAAGATTTTGTGTAATCCAAGCCAAAAGGCAGGTACCCCCAATTTCGAACATATGCTCAACATGGGATTTAGCTGTATGAGATCAGGTGGTATTTTGACTGTTTTCGGAAAGTGAGTAATGGCGATGTCACCTTAAACAAGGAAATCAGCTAAAAAATTAACAGCTTTGTCATTAAAATGACATAGATGGCATTAAAAATAGCACAAACTTGACTTTTCCTGTTGATAGCAATGACTGACAAGTGTCAGAGTAATACTGTTGTGCTTTAATTTTGAATTAGTAATCAGTGACAATCAGATATATCTGGACATAGTAGTTTTAAAATAAACTCAACACTCAACTTATTGGCATACTTAGTCCATTTGTTCATGGTAATATTACACTTAATATGTAAGAATCATACATGCTACTTTAAAAAAAAATGCTACTCCACGGATGATTAACAGTATCTGCACAAATTCACAAGTAATATAATTCCATAACATTTGATAACAGCTGTTTGAATACAGTAACTGAATGAAAGTTAGATGGCTTCCACAGGGCAATATCATTCTGTAAGCTAGCTACCACAGGGAAATGCCATTCTCTATTTCTATTTCTAAATTATGCTAATAATCTCATGAATTAACAGTATTGGAAGTTTACTAAATTAACAGTCACAAAGTTTAGTGGGTTTTTTTCCAGATATATTCAGAATTCAAAACCACTGGCAACATCCAGTTCATAGTCATAATCATAAATGTCTTCATCGTATTCAAAGTCATTATCTGAGGCTAGATCTTCACAGTTTGATTCTTCACTGTCGTCCGTATCACCATCTGAATACTGCATTGCTACATGAAGAGCACTTGCATATGCATCGTCATAACGGTCACATTTTTCCAAAGATTGCACAGAAAGCTTGGGAATGTGACCCAGTGCTACCACTGATATGTTGTCGATTGGTGGAGGGATGTGTGCCATGGAACAAGGATACTTCTCTGAGACTTCATGCATGGTGGTTGTGTATGGCAGTTCGTTGTTTAAGATAAAAATGCTTTCATCAGTTGGGACGAGCAACTGGAACCCGTATGCCTGGACATCAGCAGTGAAGTCTGCATGTGGAACTGAGATTCTTCTCATGGAAACCACCCATTTGCTGCGCACTTCATCCAAGATGAGAGCTGGCTGGCCAGGGTGGTAGATGAACAGGGTGTTGTCTCTTGCACACATCACATATGGTTTCACAAAGTCATCATATGAAATACTTGGTGGAGGGACTTCAAAAGAATTGAAGATTTTTGTCCTGGTGTCAAAGACGGCAAAGCCCACAGACTTCTTGATGCAGAATTCCTCTGAAGGGCCTGTTCTGTGTCTGTACCACAGGAATATGTGTCTTTTGTCTCGGACTGTTGCTCGTGCAAGACTAATGAATCTTGATCCTGGTATCTGGAAGCAGGAGTACTGTCGGTTTGCCAGGTTACACACAAACAAATGTCCAGCACCTTCTTTGTTTCCAATCACATACAGCTGGTTGTTGCAGTGCACCATCACTGGAGGTGCGGTGCGGAAGTTTGTCAGTGTTGTTCTGTAAGTGGGATTGTAGAAATCCATTGTTCGAAATGAGAACAAGGATGGCTGCCATGTCAAAAGATCAGTGACAAGAATGTTGATTTTTAGCATATCGGTGGGGTAGGGAAAGCTTGAACACAAGTACATGAATAGTTTGTTGTTGGTTATCAACATGCTGCAAACTGTCTGACGCAGTGGAATATTCTGCAAAATCTTTTCACCAGTTAGTGGGAAATGGAACCATTTTTGTTCAACCAGACTGTACACTAATATTTTTAAAAACTTAAGACCTTGATTGCAAACAACTGTTAAAATGCATGGTGTACCTGCTTCAGAACCACCCAGTTTGTCCTTCCAAGAAACAGAATTGCCATTATCAGGCATTGTAGGGTCATGAATGGATGTTGAAATCGCTCCTTCAACCGAACGTGTAAACGAACCTTCCATTGACCTTCTCATTATGTCACTGGTGGACATTTCTCTGCCAAGATATGAAGCTTCATTAGCCAGATCCAACACCCATGTCTTAATGCAAGTTGTTAAATCAGGCAATAAATGTTGACGTGATGATCTGTCATATTCAACCCATCGCTGAACCAACTTTTTTAATTCAGCATAACTTGTATGTTGTACAACCTTGGCATCTTCAAGAAGACGGAAAAGATATTCTGGTGACAGTTCCAAAATATCTTCATGGTATATAACATAATCATGAAAGCGTGACTCAATCATCTTACGTGCATGATTTGCTACTTCTGGCATATTGTGATCTTCAGCAAGAAATCTTAGTCTTAGGCAGTTGGAGAGATCAAGATTTCCAAGATCAATATAAAACTGTTTACAGTATTCTTTGATGTCATCAATCAGAAGGAAATCTGATATTTTAACAACATCCTCGACTATATCATTAGAAATGGTAAGTGACCCTGTGTACATGTAATCCAACACACTACCAAAAACATTATCGTTTTCCAGAACAAGCGATTCTGATAAATCTATGTCCTTCGTCAACTTTTCTCTCATATCGCAGGTAAACATAGACAGGAAGTATGGGCTCCATAATGCCAAAATGGCCTTGTGGGCATTAAAAGTCCGTCCATTCAGCGACAAATTTACATCACACAGTTCTCCAGTTTCTCTTTGGCGCAACAGTGGGCGTATTATGTAATCCTGAATGTTCTTGGAAAAACATTTCCTTGGCGCTTTCATATAATGCGACATTTTTACCAAAACCGCTGTTACGACTCACTTAACGCTTGGACATGATGAATTATTATAATGAATGCAATAAGATGCTTTTAAAAATCGATAATGGCATGACAGATTGAGCCGATCGATTTCGTCTGCTATTTAGTTAGAGTGTTCTCCCCTTCAAATACTCTTGTTTAAATGAGGTGAACTATTTCAAGAATAGTGTGGAAAATATATTTCCTCTGCGAAAAATAAAGCATGGATTGTCTAACGAAAGATATTTATTATAATGAAAACAAAACTAAAATACATTTAAGACAATAACATTTATTTACCAAATTATTTCGAAGTGCTTACTTCTGGTAATGCTAGAGTTCCAAACCAGTTAATGCCCATTGGCCTAAATACAATCAAAGTTTAAACTTTATTTACGCTCTTCAAAGGAACGCATCATCGTAACCATGACGTCATAATGCAACAAACGTCATAATTAAGATACGTTATCTCAATTACAATGACGTTAGTTGTGTTATGACGTCATCGTCAATTTTAACGTCATGAGTAGGCCTACCGGTATATACATTTTTGTACCACCTGACAATGGAACTGAAAACGTTTTGTGTAAAATATTTCTTTAACAAGTTCACAAGTAAAATTAAATTAAAATTAAAAATAAATAATAATCACTTTACTTTATGTTATCTGGTGTGTTGGTTTTGCTGTGTTATTATGTGCATGTAAATTGCACACACACGCGCTCACATATTAAAGGAACTATATCAAATTTGCATTAATGGCGGTTCCCGCCAAAAATAGTTATTGAATTTTAAAAGTTAAAAGTCCAGCTGAAGACAATAGATATTAAGAAATAACAAAAATAAAGAATAACAAAACAAACAAGAAAATTTAATTAGTTGTTTCAACTATTTGAGAGGTTCTTCAGATTATTTTTTAAACTAACGATATGTAGGCCTATATAGACATTCGTTTTAGTGTTACACGACTAGTTCATCAAGGCCATGGTATGTGCTATCTTGTCTATGGAATGGTGCATATAAAAGACCCCTTGCTGCTAATCGATAATAGTAACTTATGTGGTGTCAGCGGGTTTCCTTTTTCACTATCATAGTGGTTCTAAACACATGCCTGACGCCATATAACAGTAGCTCAAATGTGTTGAATGCGTCGTTAAACCTCTCTCTGTCTGTCTCCGTAACTTTGTAACCCGGTACTTCGAACTCTGACCCGGAACTAAACCCTACTACAGGCACGTTCTATATTCATGCATGTCAGGGTTGATTGTAGCGGTAGTAAATATGATTAACATGTGGAAAAGAGTCGTCTGACTAGGTACACTACGCCAGATTACCGAACATGGAAATCGTTTTGAATGCAGGGATAAGGTAACTAGATTTCCAATATGTACTACTAAATGTCATCGGTAACTTAAAACGACCGTAACACTTTACGCAGTCGTAGACGAAATTTACTCATAAAAAAAAAGAAGAGTAAAATAATAATAATTAATAAAAAGTAACAACATATTATTTCACCTCGGTTATATTACTATTAAAATAACCGAAAGTATTTTCAAATTGTATCTGTTTAACCTAAGGCATATCTTTGTCAAAAGTATATCATTACCTTTTATGAATTCCTCTCCGGATTCAGTCTAATTTATAAAGTGTATCGGTCGTTTCGTAAATGCGTGTTATGTGAGTTTCTAAATATAGGCAGACAATAGCATGTTTATTGTTTATTAGTGGAGAGCTACTTCAGTGAAAATTGCTGCTTATTTATGCCTGTTTGTTTAAAAGTTAATACGGCTTTGCACCGAATTTCGATAGGATACGAATTTTTATATCCTCCATCCCCCCATTAATATTGAGGGTTAGTTTTAGGTTTTGGGTTAGGATTATGGTTATGGTTAGTTTAGGGTTGGGGTAAGGATTATGGTTAGTTTAGTGTTGGGGTTAGGTTTAATTTAACTGGGGGGGGGGGGAGGTGCAGGCAGAAATATTTCCAATTTGAGTGCTCAAGTATTAATAGACTGCAGTGTTATGCCTCAGTACCTACCTGAGTTCTTTTCTCATTTCAGCCAATGTTCCACAACTGGTGTATCAAAGCCACAATATGTACTATCATGTCTATGAATTGTGCATATAAAAGATCCTTTGCTGCTAATCAGTAGCCTATGTGACAGCATTAGGATTCGTTCTCACTTGCATATGTGTCATTAAATAAAATCTCTCCCTTTTTCTCTCTCAATAACTACTGGTTATATAAAAGTGAGTTATGTTGTTTGTTTTTTTAAAGAAGAAGAACATTCAGGTAAAAATGTCCAACCATTGTTTTTTTTGGTGAAATAAATTATGCCAGTCATCTAATAAATCTGTTAAGTTTTCTGTTTCAGAACACACTTTCTTCACTGACACAGACAAAAGGAATATGTATGTTGACAGGCTGTCTAATATGTTTCGATTTCATGCACAAACATTATGTCAACTGCTAACAGCTTGTAGAAGTTTTGATAACTTCTGTCACAGCACTTTTCGATGCCAGCATCTAGTGAAAAATGCACAATACTCTGTGACTCGAATGTTTTATCAGTGGAACTGTTCATTGACACACAGAAGCCGTGCTTGCACGTCACAGATTGTGCCTAATGTAAATGTCAAAATATGCTCACATTTCTCAGTAAACGTTGGACAAATTTATTCAGACACGGAAGAAGATAACTGTGATAAATACTCAAAATATCCTAAAATAAATATAGATAACAACTCAAAATTAGATTTTCAGATATACAGAAGCAGTAACCTTTATACATTCAAACAAAATTTAGAGTCAGACAGTGAACTAACCATGAGTCCAGATCAGTGGAAGACATTTGAAAGTAACGTTCTTGCTGAAAATCCTGATTTACACAAATCATGGACAGCTCTGTGTATGATGCTTATTTACTCATCTGGCAATGTTGAGTTGGCAGAGAGTTTACTCCATTACCTACGTCATCACTGTAATGTAACTCCAAACATCCCAACTTTGTCAACATTTATCGCTGTCTGCGGTCGCGATGGAGGAAAACAAAAACAGGACTTGATGTTACAAGAGTACCAAGAACTGAAGAAACAGGCCGATGTGTTTGACAGCATCACAACTAAAAACCTCATTGTCGGATTTTGTGGGACAGACGTTTGGAAAAAATCTTTAGAATTTTTAGAAATGACCAAGTTGACACAAGACCCAGGTCCTGCCTATTTCAACCCCATCATCATAGCTGCACTGAGAGAAAAAGATGCAGACGTAGTGTTGTCAATGCTCAGTACTATGGGTGAAAAGAACATAACACCGAGTAATGCAGTGTTTGAGTCATTCATTGATGAATGTTCCAGCTCGGAGGGAAATGTTAACATTAGATCATTGTTTGAGTTCTTTAGAGACTTCAACTGGCTGCCTGACCGAGAATTGGCTCGTCAGATCGAAAGGTTGTTTGTCAAGTAAGTAGTTATAATTTTAAAAGTGTGATTATTTAACTATGATAAATAACTGAACAAAATATTTTCTAAATATCAATGTAGGTCGGTCTTCAGCAGCATTAGTCTGATCATTGAAGGTTTGAACCTCAAGGAATTATTGTTTATGAAAATTATTTTGATATTATTGGATGTATATTTATTTTAGGAAATTTGTTTTTAGAAGTATTTGAAATTTGGGCTATTTGTTTGCTCCTTTTCCTGTCAAATCTGTAAATTGTGCTTCAAGTCAAATAGTTGTATATGTTGAGCTATTTTTAACCTAGATTCTTTTTTATGCTTTTGATTTGTATGTTAATTGTCTGTTTATGTTTTGTATTCTGACAGTTCAAAAACAGAAAAATGGACATGTACGTGGACTACTGTAGACAAAAGGTTGGTTGCCAAATATGGTGATAATTATGTTCTTGTTTTATTATAGGCCTAATTAGTTTATTCTTTTCTTTTCAATAATTTATATTCTCAAATAATCAAAAATAATAGCATTAAATATTTTCCTATTTATAAATTATAACCATGTGTTTGAGCTATGTAATACTCGTTGAATATTGTTTTGAACAGGATTTTAAATAGGTATTCTTTTATTACTTATAAGGTACAGCATAACAAGGTTCGTTATTATCATATGATTTCCTTCGAAGGAAATAATAATCCTGTATGTCCTCTTAGCATTGATTTGTTCTTATTAAAGTACATTCTGACAGACCAAGAAACAACTTAAACAAGTATTACTTTGAAATGACATAATTCTGCTCAAGTGGTGTCTGACATCATAATGTCAAAGAGAGAACTTTTGGTCATTGCCTTTATAATAATTTTGCTGAAAAATGCTATGGTAATAAATAGAATATTACATTTGTGTCAGTGACAATCAATGTTTACAACACTCACACCTAAATAATTTTATTTTCCTGGCTTTTGCTCAAGAAATATTGTAATGTAGGCATTTGTGTCATAAACATCGGCCGTCACAAATACTCATATAATATCTGCTCTATATATGAAGTGGAACATGCCAGAGCTGTGGACATCGTCTGAGACGCATCCACCTCACCGACGGTGACTTTCAGAACCTGCAGCAGGAGTTCCTCACAAGGACACTGATCGGAGACAATGTGTACTTGAAGTCTAACCCAAGAGAAGTGGAACAGTTTAAACACTTTATCCAGGAACACGCCCCCTTTGATGTGGTCATAGATGCTCTAAATGTAGCAGCATTGTGCAAGTCTAATGTGGTGAGATTACTTTTTGTTATACGTAATAATCAAAACTGGTTGTGGTGAATCAGTTGTGGATAAAGGTTTGAAGTTAAGCCATAAACAGGATAGCACATCTGACAGTCTTTGATACACCAGTTGTAGAGCAATGGCTGGAATGAGAGGTAGCCCTGAGGGATGCCATGTGGGATTGATTTGACAACCCACCTTCAGTTCATCGGGAATGTCTACATCTAGACGAGGCCTTGACTTTATTCAGATTCAGTCTTGTTAATAATTTTTGACTCAATATATATTTATTTTTATTTTTATTTAAAATACAGATGCCTCAATAGCCTAGCAGTAAAAGTATCCAATCTGATAAAAATGATTTATGATGCCTATAGAAGCATTAATAAAATGTATTGAGTGCCTTGTTAAATACAAATTTAATAATAATAATAATAAAATTCTTTGTTTACATGTTTTGTTTTTGCAGCTGAGGAAGGTTGTTGAGTTCTTTGCACGACATCACAAGCGGGTGCTGGTTATAGGCAGGGAGCACATGCGCAGATCACTGGGAAGACATTTGCAGCCCATCATGAGAATGGCTTCCACGTTTTTCACAGATAACATGTAACTGCTTTGTTATACTTCACTTGTTACGTCTCAGCTTATAAAATTGTTATGTTACTATGCATAATAAATGTACAAAGAGTTAACAATTAGTGCACAAGCTTGCTGTTCATATTAATAAAAACTAATTACAAAATGTTCTAGGTTGGGTATGCCACTATTCATTGCCAGTTCACTAAAAAGGAAACCCTAAATGTGCGGATTATATCCTGACATAAGTTGATCTGTTTTCTTTTTTATATTCCAGTGCTCCATAACTGGTGTATCAAAAGTCATATGTGCTATCATCTCTATGGGATCCTTTTCTGATAGTCGAAAAGTATAGCCTCTATATAGTGATGGTGGGTTTGTATTCTCACTATCACAGTGGTCCTTTACCATGTGTCTGATGCCATATTTTAATGCGATCTATCCATTTATTTATTTTTAATAGATAATTTGATATTTTCATTTAGATCTAAAGATGACCCGTTTACCCTCTATGCTGCGATATACAGTGGGAAATCGGCCATGCTTGTTTCCAATGACTACATGCGAGACCACAAATGTCTCCTCAGCTCCCACCTGCAGGCGGTGTTTGAGAAATGGCAGAGATGCAGACAGATATCCATGAAAAAACTACACTGGGATAACTTTATCATCCAGGTTAGTGGCGGAGTGGTTGCAGGATTGAACCTACATAATGGAACCTTTGGGCTTCTTCTCGTTTCAGCCAGTGCTCTATGACTGGTGTATCAAAGGCCATAGTATGTGCTATCCTGTGTATGGGATTGTGCTTATGAAAAATTCCTTGCTGCTAATCAACAAGAGTAGCCTATGAGGTGGCAACAGGTTTCCTTTCTCATCATGTCTGACACCATATGAAAATAAATAGAAACATATTGAGAGTATTGTTAAATAAACAGTGCATAATGTCAGTTGTTGTGAATTGTTTAAACAAAATATAATGTGAGTTATATAATGATGCATTTATCATATTTTCATTTAAGCTTTATAAACTAACGAGATATATTTATGAGAGAAACAAACCTTTGCGTGTGTGTGTTTCTTCAAACATTTCTCTTCTTAATCTGTTTATACTCAATTTAGTTCTGTCATTAAATGGTATCACATTTTAACATTTCAAACTTGGTGGTGGCTACAGAATGAAAATATAGCCTTTTAATTGGCTGTTGGTACTTCTGGGAGATATTTGAAGGGGAGAGAGTTATCAGAGTTCTCTCAAAAATTGCATTTGATAACTTCTTGAATAACCATTTTAATTTTATTTTACACAGCTCTACATACCGTTTCTCTAACCTTAATGTTTTATACTAACAAACTGTGTACTTTGTCTAACACCCAACAGCTGATCATCTGTTTGTGCTGAGGTGCTATTAAACATTCATTCATTCATTGTATTAATTGTTTCTAACAGATGCCGCTGAAGTACGACACGGGACCTCAAGAGGACTCCAATGGCTGGCACGTGCCATACGAGGACCACAGTCAGCGGGCAGTGTACGAACATCCAAACACCTATCTGTGCTTACGAGCAAAACGGCCAATCAACAAGAGATCTAAAAAAACTAAAAGTGATGACCAAGTCCATAGTTGCTGAAATATATATTTTTTTAAAGACTGCAGTACTGTTCATTACTAATATGTTAAAAAGCCAAAATTATTACTGAAAGAGAAAAAAAAGCCATAAAAGTATTTAACCAGGTTGGGATGCTGAAATATATATTTTAAAGATTGCAGTTTTGTTTCTTACAATTTTGTTAAAAAGCCATACAATATTACTAACAGAAAAAAACCTGTTTATAGTTTGTTATTTAACCATAATATTGAGATGTTGGATTTGTTTGTTTTGCAGGATGCCAATATACAAGCATCCATATTAAAAATTATAAGTTTTAAAACTTTCATTAAATAAAGAAATCATATGATGATGATGATGATGGTGATAGAAAGGAAACGATGAGGACTGTCCAAGATATTTGCTGAAAACGGTACTCTATCCTGTATTAATATTTCTTTGCAGTTGAATTGCAGAAACACCAAGCTATTTAATTTAAGAAAATGAACTAAAGTATTTTTGTAAAACCTTTTTATTTTATTTAAACCCAGTAAAGATTAGTGAAGAGTGACATGACAGAACACTCCACATTGTTGTTCCTACTGATAACTATTTGTTTCCATACAAAGGAATAATATACAAGACCTTACATGTAATACCCAAAATACATACAAAGATTAAAATCCATGAAAAAACAAAACAAATACTGAGGTATTTTAATGAAAATAATGAAATTATACTCCACGAATTTAAGCTATTTCAGGGTTTGGTTTGTAGCCTTAATATGCAATTATATTTGAGCAACATTAACTGCCATTTGGATTTCCTACACTGTAGATGAGGAAATCTTACCAAGCATATTTAGCAGGACAAACAAAATGCCAAAATATCATAATGCTAAATAAAAATATCTTTAACATAAAACATTAAAGCTATGTACATTTTAATTACATACCAGAGTATGCATTAAATGAGTTGGTTTACTTGGGAAATTGAAATACTAATCTCTATCATGAATGCCATTTCCAAACCACCATGTGGAGGAAACAAATGTTATATGGTATAAAGTCAAAATATGTGTCATCTGTCGCTGGTTTCCCACAAATCCTTAAAAAGTTTAATTTTGTACTATGCAATACTGGTTTCAAAAATGGTACCTTTCTTTTCTGTAGAAAGTCTTAAAATGATCTCACATTTTATTTACCCAGTTTTATTATTATTTTATTATTGTTGTTGTTATCAATATTTAATTCTTGATTCAATGATGCATCTGTGAAAAGAACCAGAAATAAGACATCAACAGGTTTTAACTAAGGTTGTATAACACATTGAAAAAACCTTTAATAAATAAACAGGTTAAAAATAATTTACTATGAATGTTACAGATTTGCAAATGTATAATCAATATCACAACATGACCACTATCTGCAAGAATCATTTTTAAAATCCATTTTGCCACCATGAACAGGTAAAACGAGATCACTGTAAAATGAAGTCATGGAAATGGTGTAGATAATAACCTGGTACTAAGAATGGTAACATTTATAGCTGGCATTTCGTGATGTAACTAATATAAAATATATTAATATATTAGGAGTTCAAATACAAAGAGTAAAATAGTTACAGTACTGTTCTAAAACTAACTTCTGCCATTTCAAGCTTTTTTTCACATCAGATGTATCCTGTACATTGAATGAAAACATCTATTATTATTATTATTATTTGTGTGCACACACAATAAAATTAAAACAATTTTTTACATTCTGTGTTTTACTAAACCTTTTACAGCTTAATTGTTATATTTTTTAAACCTTGTTGGTTAAATCTGTTTTCATCATATATCTACATAGCAATATTTCGATCCAATACAGCATATCACAATTTTTGTTAGCTTTGATGGGTGTTCTCACAGGGCATCCATTACCCCATCCTCAATAATTTCCCATGTTCTCAAAACTTAAATAATACTGATTTGTGCAACATTTTATCTCTGAAAACCTGCAACAGTAAATCAGTGTTTCAAAATTCTGAATTCATAACCTCTAAATCTTGTAAGTCACTGAATGAGACCAAGAATTTTTTAATTCAGATGTCATGAGGTCCAAAAACTTTTAATTTTATTTGGTTATTTTATGCAGATATGGTAACAGTGGTAAGAGTAAGAATATGCAAAACATTTAATAAAATATTAAATATCACTTACAGTTACCTGGTATCAGCAATAAAACAAAAGCAGATAAACTATAAAAGACATCATTAAAACATATATAAAAATAACAAATTGTAGCGCTTCTGTAACATGACTTAGCATGAAGGGTTTTGGGATGGAAAAGAGAAGTAAATTTATCTTCAGATGTACATACAGTTGGGCAACTATTTATTTCTATATTTGAATCATTTAAAAGCAGAAAATGTAAATTTATACTTCTTACAAGTATAGTATTTAGTTTTGAAGCTAAAATGCACTACTGCTACACAAAACCACTGTAAACGGATTTGTATATCAATTTAAGCATAATAAAAACAAGATGGCTGCATACAGTACTATGTTTGTATATTAAAGTAGTATTCTGTAATTTTATTTGTTGCAATGCATACAATTTAGGTGCAATGATTGTCATAATAAATTAAAATGCATCATTAAAACCTCTCTAATCCACTAAAATGTGTCCAATGACAATATCTTTTGATTTTATTTAATTTTGATCTGAAAGATACCGTTACAGCATTTTAAATGAAGTCCTATATAGGGTAATATGCAATTTAAATATACATATTTAAAATAATAATAATAATGATGATGCTTTTCAAAACTCACATGTGTAGCAATGTGCATATTTTATTGCCAAAGATCAGCAATTTCTTCCCTATCACAGATACTCATTGTCAAAATGGTCAGAAACTGTAACAACAGAGTGATAGCCAATCAAACATGGTACTGGCTGATTATGGCTAGACACTGCAGATCTTAGGCCATTTTACTGGCTTTTTGTTCTGTATTGCAAAGTAATTTAACACACAGCTTCAGATCACACTACTGAACAACTCACTGGATGGGAATACATATTTTACATCACAAATCAAACAAAAGATTAACACATACCATTATACTATTTTCCCCAGCCATTAACATTTTATGAATCCTTTAGTTAAGAGTGATTTTCATTTCAACAAATTCACGATATCTGTATTTAAACGGTATTCTGATTAGATCTACTGTATAGCTGGTTTGTTAGTTTGTACAGTAACAAGTTCCACGGTCAAACCAAGGGACACTTTGTCAAATATAATGAGCAAGGTCCCTCATTAGTATTGTAGCATAGATTGAAAAGGAAACATTTAATGTCAGAATAACCTGAAGGATGGAGTAATTAAACTCAAAATATTATAGAGTGCTGCAAAATTAGAAAGGAAGTCTACCCATGTACAGATATGACTACACATCGGGCAATGAGACAATTCTATACTGAAAGGATTATGACCCAGATTGTATAGGATTTTTTATTGCAGATGCACAGTAAGCTAAATAAGACTATTGATAACCAATTATATTAATTTCAATAAAGTGACCCTCAGCTCACCCTCAGTTTGATCCCAGTGAAGGCTACATAGTATAGAATATGTAAAACGTAAGATCCATATTCCATTAAACTGGCATAGTACATAAACAAACAACATTTTCCATAAATACAATTCTGAAGAGATGCTTTTTGTGGTAGAAAGTGTTATCTAAACTTTGTCTCCACTTGGTGATGTCATAACAGGAAATGTCCACTGGTGGCATTATCCAAGTCTTTTGTATAGAATTCACTGTGAAAATATAAGTATGGAATTGCATTTTTCTGCATATAGAACTGTGTTGATGGAAAAGGTAAAAACTCTTAATAAAGCAAAACAGCAAATTAGCATCATATTTTGGATGTAACATTAACTGTAGTGGGTGGTGGTTTGCTCTGGGACTGTTTCAGAGCTCTTTTCCTCTGATTAGCATAAATACGTAAAAACAAAGCAACAAAAACAATCATGATTCCCAAAAAGCCAACAACACCGACCGGATGGCCGTATATGATACAAGACAAAAATATGGCCAGACCCTGGCGTACTGTCATGATGATGACAAATGTGACTGGACCGAAGGACGAGATTGTGTAGAAGATGAAGAGCTGTCCTGCCGCAGAGCATATACTGAGGATCACTGAGTGCAGGATGAAATCGGGGTGACGGAACATGAAGCTAGACGATTCCAGAAAGCCGCCTTGTTCTGCAAGGGCAACTGTAGTCAAGAGACAGGAGAACATGTTCACACCGGCCATCATCTGAACTGAAGACATCTTGTAGTGGGTGAACAACTCACCCTGCCAGTTGGACGTGAAGCTGTCGAACAGCATGTATCCTATCAGCAGCACAACTCCAGAAAATGTTGTCACAGTGTCTTTGTGGCGGGTGACATCTCCGCTTGTCAGGAGGAACATGCTCACTCCGACAGATATCAACATGGCCGTGAAGTATTCATAATACTCGTAGGTCTTCTTGGACACAACCTTACCCATTAGCATCACTGGGATAACCTTCGACGCCTTTGCTAGCACCTGTGTGGGGAAACTGACGAACTTGAGAGCCTCATACTGAAACCAACTGCTCATGATGTTTGAGAACGAACTGTACGAATATTTATATAATGGAGCTGTGTGGTCTGGCTGCTTCCGAAAAAATATAACAATTAGTGCTATTAAAAAGGCTAAAATTCGGTTAACAAACACTAAGAAAGTAGAGTTTTTGAAGAATTCTCCAGGTGTGGTTTCTGTTTTTCCATATTCATGAGTCATTATTCGCTCCTGTAGCACACCCCATGTTAAATAGGTGACCTGCAGGCCAGCAAAGCAGCACATGAGTCTCAGTCCTCGACTAACTGTCGATTCCTCTACAGGGGCAGCCTTTGTAGTCACCCCACCTTCCTCCAAGCTTGGCTTCTCATACTCCTTGCCAAACACACACAGCACAGCAAAATTTGACAGACAACCAGGACCTGTAAATAATACCAAGTTTTGATATATTTTATTGATCATAAAAAAAATACAAGTTAAATAGTCAATTAGAACACATCATTAAAGCAGAGTACATTTTGTAAATTTTGATTAGCAAAACTTATAATTTAATAGTGATTTATAAAATATGTCTAGCTAACTGTCATGTGATACTGAACAAATTGGACCCTGTAAAGTGTTGCATAAGATGGTTATTTAGTACACCATTTTTACACATTCAGGAATGTATCCTGCACACATCAGAAAACAACCAACTGCTGAGCATGTCTGAGATGAAAATCTGGTAACAAAAGAGTTTTAACCTACTTTAGATTCCCTATCTTTTTTACAATACTATTTCCTGCAGAATTTTTTTTTTTAATAATAGTTCAACACATTTTAAAACACTATGTGCAATATAGTTTATAGATAATTTTATTGTCTGAACTCAAAAATTAATAATTAAAATGCAGAAATGGATGAAGAAAAATGTTTGGATATAACAGAATTTAGTTCAATGAAATTTGTTTAATAAACATAATATAAAATGTACCTAGAAGGATTTTTTTTTCTTTAAAACATAAAGATAAAATAAACTGTAACAGCTTTTTTCAACAAAGGAAACTAAAGTTACACAAATATAATTTATAAACACTATAAACAATCTCTAACAGGAATGTTGCATAATATTTTACTTCCAATAACTTATATAGGTATTTAAAATATGCAAATAAAATAACTTGTAATGAAAGTTATAAAATGTAACTTATTCTTCCACAACACTGAGGAAAGCAGTCGCATATCTGACCTATGCTATATATTACACATCAGCAAACAAAGTGAATGTTGACACAGTAAACAATCAATGTAGACATCCTATTCACTTGAACACAAACCTGCAGTCTCATTATACTTTGATTGCTTCAAGTATCTGACCAGCAAGGCCCCAGGCACAAAGATGGTGGCATACCCGAGAATGTTGACAGTGAGACGGAACAACCAGAACTCGTACCAGCCATTTGTGGGTGTGGCCAGGCTGGTGTCATGGGGAAGCACGTTCTGGGCAAAGATAACATACGGTACAACCACCAGCAGCAGAGCGCCCATCAGGATGTATGCCATTCTGAAAAACAACCATACAGGAATGTCACAAATTCAGCGGTGTAAAAAAACCAAAAATTATGGATGGGGGGGCACCCATCATTAAAACCTCTGTTCCCCTCCCCCAATTGGTCCCGCCATTTTACCTTTGATGGTGCACAAATGATAAAACTGCAGTGGCCTCCCCCCTATGAAAGTTTGCCCTCCCTGCCTCACAAATAAAGGTTCAGTTATGCCCCTGCACAAATGCATACATAATTGAAAAAAACATGCTTCCAATTATTATTCTCTCTTAAATACAGCTAACACATAAATATGCTACACAATCTGAATCATATTTATTTTATTACAAACAAAATTGTCTCCTGCACTGAATATGATGAACCATATCCATGCATGGGTAGACACTTTAAAACCCACCACCTTGGTTCAAAGTCTAATATGACCAAATCAAGGGAAGTCATCCTAGGGGAACACATTATACTGGTAGGAACACTGTGTGTGTATGCATGTGCGTGCACATGTTGGCAACAAGTATGAATATTAATGAAAATTAAAGACAAATGTTTTATTCAACTTATTGTGCTAGCACAAATACACTGTAACAGATGTAATATGATTGTTACAGCACACAAATTCAACATTAACAGGGAGATAAGAAAAAGCACTTTTTGGAATATCAAATAAAGGTCATGCAATCAGACCCGTTGCTTTATAGATGTTTTGCACTTACAACTACAAAACTAAACACATGAAAGATCAGGTCAAGGTCTATATTTTGCCAACAGATTAAGGTTGTTTTAGTCCAATGGAAGCAGTCAGCGAAAAGCCATTTCGCTATTATCGCTATCTAGTTCAAGTGCTTAAATAGGATTGTGTGTAAAAAGTGGGTCACTCTGATTTCGAACACATTCGCAACTTAGGATTCTGTTGTACGAGATAATATGATACTTTGTTTTGGGAAGTCAGAATTGGCATATATACACCTGAAACAAGGAATCAACTATCAAATTTACAGCTTCGTCATTCAAATAACATAGACTATTAGATGGCATTAACAATAGCACAAACTTGACTTTTCTGCTACAAAATATGGTGGTGAGTCTTGCGGATTATGTAGTAGACATTTGATGACATCCATTGATAGTGAAGACTGACAAGTGTCAGAGTAATACTCTGGTGCTTAAATTTTGAATTAGTAATCAATGACAAATCAGATATATATCCGGACATAGTAGTTTTAACAGCTGCTGCAACCATTACCTAGTGTCAGAAATAGAATACAAATTATTTTCATTATTTATTTGTTTTGCATTAGACAGACAAATATTGGTTGTGTGTGTGTGTGTGTGTGCACGTGCATGTGTGTGTGTGTGTGTGTGTCTCTCTCTATATATATATATTTAGTAACCGTCATCCTATTTTAGCATTAACTTGTTTCATCTATCACCAATTTAAAAGATAGTGTTTAAAGAAAACATTTAAAGAGACTATACAGTGTTGATCCATAGGTGTAGATTTTTTTAACTTGAAAACAAACCTTTATTTCAAATATTTCACACTCCAGCATAAATTATTATTTATAAATAACACATTTTTGTGATGGCCCCTCATTGTACATCTATGAAATTGACACATATTGATCAAAACTTTCTATAGTCTCTTTTATGCATGCAAATTACATATTTATTAAATATTTTCTTTTAATTTCATGAATAAACACCATCTTTTAAATTGATGATAACGGAAACAAGTAAATGCTAAAATAGGACAGGTGTTACTAAATAGATACATACACAAACAGTACAATATTTGTGTGTTTAATGTGAAATGAATAATT
This sequence comes from Peltospira operculata, assembly GCA_032361585.1. Classification (NCBI taxonomy): domain Eukaryota; kingdom Metazoa; phylum Mollusca; class Gastropoda; order Neomphalida; family Peltospiridae; genus Peltospira; species Peltospira operculata. The sequence continues at coordinate 2,042 of JAUTBY010222118.1, read as the reverse complement.
AATGAAAATAATTTTAATTCTATTTCCGACACTACTTTAGATAAAAATGAATGAACAAAGAAAGCATTACTGTTCCATACTTCATTCAGGGACGATGCCACAAGGCATTTTCTCTTCTTCTTTTACTTTATTATTATTTTTAGTTCTGCTGACTGCTGTTTTTAAGTGAAAGAAATTAGTTTTTCATAAATATTATACAAGTTTACTGAACTTTTGCACTATATATTTCTGATACCTACCGTATTTAACATATTAGCTAGACCTTCTTCAATTTATGAGAAGCAAATAATTTACGTTGCACAAACCGTTAATAAATATTTTTCCCAATGAAAACTGATTAACAACTACCAGTTAATATTTTAGTATTGCATAACAACCAGTGATACATTCTTAGCAGTAATATAATACCGCATAAAACAGTTGGCACAAATCATCAGTAATTACATAAACCAAAAATAGACAGCCAAATTTTATTTTACATCACATAATGCTAAGATTGTCTACTGAAGCTTCAAATCAGAAAAGATGTACCATCAATGGACCAACATATAAAACACTAATTTTAGCAACAAACTCTGACACTGGTTATGACTATAAATGATGGTTGTATAACTATTCAAATCATATTGATAGTCTGATGAAGAAGAAAATAAACCATGTTGAATAGATCATTAATTCCAGCACACAATAATGAATGAATGTTTAACGACACCCCAGCACGTACATTATATCGGCTATTTGGTTATTCTAATACAAATATAAAATGTTAAAAATTAACGAAAAAATTAACAAGAAAATAAGTGGTGATGATGATGTATTCTGACAATTACATGACCCTTGTTATGAAATATTTTCAAAAATGCATGTTGTTTTAGACCTGTGCTGTGATTACCGTAAACCTTTGCACATAAATTTATAATACAAAAATAAAAAAAAATTAATGCTACCTGGCAGGATGATATGATCACATGTCTCTGGTAATCATTTACACTTATTATTTGACAAAGATTATATCTTCCTTAAAAACAACAACAGCATACAGCGAAAGTCAGTGTGTGTGTGTGTGTCACTTAAGAAGGAAGCTATGTAATATTAAGTTGCTATAAATCTACCAAGTTGTGTAAGTTGCATAACTGAACTTAAAGAAAGCAGGAAGTATCTGGAAGTGGTAGATGGTTAACATGGAGAAAGTGTTTTAAAAGCACTAAAAAATAGCACATGTAGATAGAAACACAGTCACAGATTTACAATTCGTCATATTATAAAGTCTGAATGAATTAATGAATGTTTACAACACCCAAGCATGAAAAAGATTGGCTATTGGGTGTTAAAGGTAAATCATAATGCAATGAAATGGTGATACAATTTTTTAAAGGAAATGTATTTAAATAAAATATGTTAAGGGCTTTATTAAATAAAATATTTCTCTTTCTTTCAAAAACAAATACAGCTAAGCTTGTATTTCACATTACAACTCAGTTATTAAAAAGGCTGAATCCAGTGCCGGCAACTTTAATACATTTAATGATTTTATATTTATTTATCTTTATTCTGTCAAAAACATTTATTTAAAATATTGATTTATAAACCAGACATATATTGATATCCTAATAATAATAAATCATGAATTGTGTGGATATAGAAATGTGCTAGTATACACAGAGTGGTGTTTAACAATTTACATTCATACTAAATCAAACAAAGATGATTTACTAAATTACTCAGCCAGTTCATACAATCATAGTAAATGTTGATAAAAGTACAATAATGTGCAAATCATAATACAAGATGCATCATACTATTATTATTAACAATGGACATACTTACACTATGTCAACACACACATACATACAAATTATTTATTACACTGTAAACTAGTAATTAAGATATTTAAATCATTTTCTCTCTGTCTCTTTGTTTCTCTTTCTCTCTCTCAAACACACACACAACACACACACAAACAAATCACATATACACATGCATGTATCCATATATACAATAATACACACACACGTATGTATGTATGTATGTATGTGTGTATA